>CATOBL010000417.1:0-29763 GCA_951394255.1 Polyploca ridens
GTTTCCGAGATATTTGGAGGTAAAGATCGCCATATGAGAATAACGACAATCGTTAAAAATGAACTTATTACGTGTTTATATGTATTCGATTGTATTCAAATAATAGTTCCCAGGTTGATTTAACTTTTTATTACGAGTAGAATATAGCAAAACAAATAGCTCGAAAAAACCATATTCATTAATTGGTTACCTACTAAACCGCATCGCTATATTCGCAATGAAACACAATGTTGTCAAGTAGCTCGGATCGTAGTGGTTAACATGTTTTCCATGTCTCCGTTATTAAACAAAAATGACAATCCTTGTCTTAAAATATACTATTACCGAGATTTTGGAATATCGATGTATAAATAATATGAGAAGAATGACAATAGTTTAAAGTTGATTAAGTACAATTTATGTTATTGTTTTAAGCAATAAACTATGGTCAAATAATATTACATCACGGTTTTAAAAATAAAATAATACACATGATATAATAGAAACAAGCCGTGACCTCAAACCTTTAAATAAAAAAGGATTTTTTTAAACAAACATATATACGGCCCGCCTGATTATAAGCGGTTACCGTAGCCTATGGACGCTTGCAACACCAGGGGTATCACTCACTCACGCGTTGCCGACCATACAGAAATCTCTTCTCACCTTTTTTAAGGAACCCCACGCTGTACTCCGTTGGGAAAACCACGGTGGGAGCTCATTCCATAGTCTAAGCGTCCGCGGAAGAAAGCTCCTTTGAGACCGCATAGTTCGAAACTATTTTGGTTCCAATGTGTGAGGATGGACTCCCCGTCAATGGCGAGACTTGCGATGGTAGTAGGTAGCCGTGGGCATCAGGTTAAACAATTCTACAGAACACTGTCCGTTGCACAAACGGTAGAACACACATAAGGAGGCAAAATCTCTCCTCAGATTGAGGGGCCCTAAGCCGCTTGTGAGCTCGGGATCGTCGACAATTCTAATAGCACGTCGCTGAACCGAGTCTAAAGGCCCAAACTGGTATCCAGGAAATAGCAGTACTCCATATAAGGCCGGACTTGCGACTTGTAAAGTTGCAGGCTTTGCCCCGATGTTAAGTACTGCGTCGCTCTGTTGAGCACTTCGAGTTTTTTGGATGCTAGCTTAACCTTGTCTTCTAGACGGCCTATTGACGTCGTCAGAAATGTCGATGCCGAGGATCCCGATGCTTTCACTGATGTTCGTGTTCTGGAATTGTGAGTTCACAGGAAATGGGGTTTTCTTAGCGGTGAACGCGCAGACTTGAGTCTTAGTGGGGTTGAAATGGACTAGGTTTAGTCGACCGTAATCGGAGATACTAGTTAGTGTGCTCTCGATTTCAGACACAAGCCGTTCGCGGCCTCCACCACGAAACGAGGAATATTTTCAATGAGCGTCCTCTGTACAATGAATGCCGTCAATAAACAGCATTTCATTGATATGCAGCAGGAACAGTGTTTGGGACAGTACAGACCATTGCGTGACGCCAGCATTTATGTCTCTCAGCTCGTATGCATCTGCTGGATAAAAATTGGCGACTCATTTGCATAGTCCCTCGGGAAACCCATATGCTGGTAGCTTCGTTAGAAGACCCCAGTGCCAGACCCGATCGAACGCCTTCGCCACCTTAACTCTCGATGGCGAGTGACCACTCGGCTGGTGACCTTCTAGTGTATACATAGACACATCACATAGAGATACACTAGAAGGTCACCAGCCAATGGACTATGGTGGAAGCCATATTGTCGGTCACCCAACAAATCGTGATCCTCTAGGTATCTCAAGAGCTGCGTGTTGATCACTCGCTCCATGACATTGGAGAGAATGGGAGGTGATGGCAATAGGCCTGTTATTCATCGGGTCTGATCTATCGCCCTTTTTGGGCATTGCACGTGAGCAGTCTTCAACGAAGACGGGACTTTCATTTAGGTGTAAGTTTTATTAGGTCGGGTCGGGCCGGCCGCGGGACCGGTTTTTTTTTTATTTATTTTCAACACACTCGCTCGTAAAGTAACATTTATTGCACCGCTTTTAGTATCTTAATGCAGCTTATTACCCATTTGTGCTTTTCACTTCACATTACCGCACAGTTTTATGAAGGTATAATCCCGATTATGATAAGTTTGTACCACAAGTGATATGTAGACCAAGCATTCTTAATTTAAACAGGTAAAATAGTTTGACAGCTCACCGCTGTCAAAAAAAAACCTTGTGTGCTACATTTGTAAACGTTCTCATTGTGTTGATTTGAGTATTATCAAAAAATCTATTTAAAAAAATACAAGTCTGTTTTTTTCCTCGCAAGTGTGTTGAAAAACGTCGTATGACACGCGTGTGCATTGATTATTACACTCTCGGCTCACTTATTACGTTCGCCTACGGCTCACGCGCTTAATACGCCTCGAGTATTAAGAGGACTCAATTCGTCATACTTTTCATACAAAACCTCTGTACTTATTATGGCGTTGTTAAACATTTTTCTTTAGATGTTTTGAACAAATTAGTATCTTGTGTGCTATATCTAGCCGTGTAACTAGGCGTAATTTAAAAAAAGTGTGAAACAAATTCAGTCAAAGCCTCCGAAAAACAGCGTTTTTGCCTGAACTTTGGCCATATCTAATGTACCTATAAATTGTAAAAGTAAAGAAAACATTTAGATACCAGGCTTGCAAATGTATTGGAGATTCTAAATAACTAACTTTTTTTTCACAAACTTGTAAGATTTTTTCACAAGAAGTATACTCCTGGAACAAGTTTTATGAATGCGAAATCATGAATGACGACCTAGCGAAGCGGCCGCGAATGATCAGCGAAATTTACCGACTGATAACCGACGGCCCTGATGCTGTCTCTCTTTTTTTGCAGTCAAACATTACGTTGGATGAAACAACAAGCTTTTAGACTATGCTTGCGTTGAAGTTGCGCCGGCCACAGAGGGCCACCTTAATAACCAACTTTGCACACATGTATCATTATGTACTATTACGTCGCTATTGCAATTTTGGCGCCCAGGGAGCATTACTTAGCGATCTTTAGTTCCAATTAACTTGGTAACATGAGATTATAGGACAAGTATTGTCATTTTTGTTTGCATAATAATGACAAGATGGAAAACAAGTCACGATCCGAGCTACTTTGACAACATTGTGGTTTATAGCGAATATTACGATGCTGTTTAGTAGGTAAGTAATTAAAAATATTGTTTTTCGACCTCCTAGTTTAACTCTCTTCTAAAAAATTGATAAAGCAACCTGGGAACTATTATTTGTATACAATCGAATGCATATAAACACGTAATAAGTTAATTTTTAATGATTGTCGTAATTCTCATATGGCGATCTTTACCTTCAAAAATCTTGGAAACGTGACACTTTAGGCCACCATATTGGTTAACATTTTTTGTTTGTATAAGTGTCCTCTATCCATATATACCAGTTTCATCGTGCGCCGCGACATTGAAAAAAAAAACTAAAATGGCGGCGGCTAGCTATGCCACAAAGGTTCTAACCCCTTAAAAGAAAGAATTTTGACTATGGAATCCCATAAGAAATAATTGGACTGTTTTACAAAAACCTTAAACCGACTTCAAAGTACACTAAGAAGTAATCAAATCCTGATCTGATGACAATGGGACCAAACGGGAAGTGTACCCTTTCAAATAAGTAAGCTCGTTTTCGGCATGCGATCATATTGTTCTATTAGGTGATTTTAATATTGATTTACTCTCAACTGAGGACGTAAATGCCAAAAAACTTGCTGAGTTTTTACAGTGCATGAATCTTAAGCAGTATGTTAGTCGCGCAACTCACTTCACAGATCACTCAGAAACTCTATTGGACCTTATTTGTAGTAGTACTAAAGTGTCAAAATTAAATGTTGATTATGTACCTGATCTTAGTAGCCATGCTTTTGTCTCATGTGAACTGAATATCAAGAAGCCTAAACCTGTTCCATTTTGGATAACCTATAGACCACTCAAGGATATCAATCTTAAAGAATTTTCTGCAGACGTTGATGCCATATCATGGGAGCGTTTAATTTGCAACAGCGTAAATGACTGTCTAATTAATTTTAATGCCTATATTCTCTACTTATTTGATGTGCATGCTCCTGTAAAGACAATATATATTAAAGAACAGAGTTACCCCTGGATTACTCAAACCGTCAAGGAAATGATAAGATTAAGGGATAAAGCTCATACCAAATATTTCCGCACACGTAGTGAAAGTGACAAGAAATGCTATAAAGACCTCAAAAGCATTGTAATTGCGGCTATGTTTAGTGAGAAATCTGCTTATTTTCAACATCATATTAATAAAAATGCGAAAAGTCCGCGCGTACTTTGGAAAAATATTAAACGTAATGTAGTTAATTTTAAAGAAAAACATTCATATTTACCTACAAATATAAATGACCCAGATCGCATTAATGAAAATTTTCTAAAAATTCCAGGCAATGACTGTGTAAGTATTTCTCAGTTAACCTACTTTGAATTTAATCGTTTTAATGACAACACATTCATTTTGCAACCAGTAGATGAGGTAACCGTGTCTAGAATTATTACTAGCATATCAACCAATGCCCAAGGTGCAGATGGTATCACACAGAGTATGATACTGCTTACTTTGCCGAAGACTTTATGTGTCATAACATCCATTGTTAATAAGTCCATTCAAACCGGTATATTCCCGGATATCTGGAAGGAAGCCATCATTAAGCCAATACCTAAAACCAATGACCCTGTTGAAATGAAGGATCTCAGGCCAATAAGCATATTACCTTTCATGTCAAAGATCATTGAAAAAATAGTATGCATGCAACTTACAGAATATTTGAATGCTAATAATATCTTGCCTCTAAAACAATCTGGTTTCCGGGCGGGCCGCAGTACAGCGACAGCGTTGCTAGATGTGTTTGATGATATTCTTGCTGCGCAAGATGTTGGAGAGGGAACTATTCTCGTGTTATTAGATTTTTCTCGCGCTTTCGATAGTATTAATACCACCCTACTAATTTCCAAGCTTGCGTACTATGGCATCGAAGGCACTACTTTAAAATGGTTTACCAGTTACCTGACTGGCCGTACGCAAAGAGTTGAGCTATGTTGTAGTGATGGTAATAGAAAATATTCAAGCATCTCCCCGGTGACTCGAGGTGTTCCGCAAGGTTCTATCCTGGGGCCTATTTTGTTTATTTTGTACAGTGCAGATATTATTCGGTCCATCCAAAATTGCAAATATCATTTATATGCGGATGACCTTCAAATTTATATATCATTTAAGCCTTGTGACATGCTAACAGCGGTGAATAAACTTGAAGAAGATTTAGAGCAAATAGCCGAGTGGTCAAATCAAAATAGTTTAGTTTTGAACCCCAATAAATCAAAATTTCTTGTAATGGGGTCCAAAAATCTCATAGACCGTATTAATAGCCTAAAGCCTACGATTAGAATAGGGCAAAAAGATATAGAGCAAGTTTCAGAAGCCAGAAACTTAGGCGTTTTAATGGATGGCAGGCTTAGGTTTGAAAACTATGTACTGGAGACGGTGAAGAACTGTTACTACAGGTTGAAAGTTTTATACCAAGTTCGCCAATATCTGAGCGTAGAGCTAAGGATTTACTTTTGTGAATCCTTAATTTTATCTAAACTTAATTACGCAGATACAGTTATCGGTGAGTGCCTTTTATCCCGTACTAGGAAATTAATACAACGTATTCAGAATTCCTGTGCTCGTTTCTGCTTCCCTATTCCTCGAAGAGCTCACGTAACTCCGTATCTTAATCGAAGTAAGCTGATGAATATGGAGTCACGACGACAGCTTCATTTTGCCTGCTTACTCTTCGGTACCATTAAAAGCCAAAATCCACTGTATCTGTATGAGAAGGTACATTTTTCACAGCGACCAGTAAGAGAAGCCTCTCGCATTGCATGTCCAAGTCACAGGACAGCTGCATTTCGTGGTAGTTTTCGGTATGCTGCCACGAAATGCTGGAATAATATCCCACCACCGATCAGGAATTTAAATTCCAGAATATCATTCCAAAGACATTATAAACAGCATCTTCTTGGCATGCAAAAGGTCTAATTCCCTTCTCATACATACATAAAAAAATCTTGTTTCTCATTATTATTTTTTATTATTATACTATTATCATTGCATTTTTCTATCTTTCTGGATCGCGTCGTCTCAATGTGTTATTATATTGTATGTACATTAACCATGTATTATTGTGTTATATTTGTCTATTTAGTATATTTTTATTATTTATATATACTTATATGTAGTATGTTATATAATAAGTATTTTATTTTAGTATATATTATCCACCTTCTGGTTCCCACTGAAAACCAGCGTCGTAGCCTTGCGCTGCGACATTATGCTGAGTGGGAGGCCGTTTCAGCTCAATAGATTAATTAATACATAGGTTAAGCGATTGTTGTTTTATATTGTTATTTTTTATTTTCTTGTGTTATGTGTGTGTTATCTCTTTAAATTTTGAGCTGAATAAATGATTTCTATTTCTATTTCTATTTCTATAATAAAAAAATAATTTTCCAAATCGGTCAATAAATGACGGAGTTATGCGATAACAAACATAAAAAAAAATACAATCGAATTGAGAACCTCTTCCTTTTTTTGAAGTCGGTTAAAAATAAATAAGTTTGTACTGTAATGTACTGTTTACCCCGTAGGGTACATCTGATTGATTGTCTTACTGCACTACAGTGTAACAGCTCCGAACACATTCAGGAAAACCGGTCTAGTGCTAGGACTATGCATATGGTATGCATAGTCCTAGCACTGCTGCAAGGCTGCGGTTGTAGGTAATTTTAGAAGACTCATTAGGCGTGATAATATTTTTGAACTTCTCAGTTTTAGCTCTAGAGACTGGGCATACGTAACTCGTAAGCTTAGATCTTATAGTCTTTATACTTCAGTAAAAGTAAATAATATTGAAACATTTGTTAGAGAATTAACGCATGGCGGCATAACGAATCTATAAGAACCTTAAAAAATCCGATATTCAGAAAACTCCTCCATATTGCCAATTCTACGTCAGATATGACCCGTTTGATATCACACGCTTATCTTTAAGATTATTCATATGTAATATTCAACCTTGATCCAATGTATGGTGCACGTCATCGCATATCTCTCTCTATCGCTTTAGATATAGTAAGAAGTTTATCTTCTGTACCTGATGTATGAAATTGTATTCTTGAAGATATCATATCGCTTTTCTCTTTGATCTTTAGATGATTTAGATGAAAAATACCAGGTAAATGGCTCAAAGAGCTCCGATCCGCTTTGCTTGAAAGCGGTAACCTTGCTCACCGCAGGAACGCAAACTCTTCTGTAAAAAATATTCAAGTGTGTATCATCATAAAGTATTAAACATATCAACACTACTGGGGAACAATAATCACCGATCTTGAAAACAGAGCTTAAGAGGATAGCGTTATTTTGCTCAAACAGCAGCTCGACTAGGGAAGTACCTCCACCTTACAGAATACCACAGCCAAATAACTTTATGTTGTGTTCCTGCGCGTGAGTAAGACCGCCAGAGTTGATAGGAGAGGGGGCGTCGGTCGGTAACGCGTGAGTGATAGCCCGTGTGTTACAAGCGTATACTACGGCTACGGTAACCGCTTACCATCAGGCATTGTTTACCGACTTCGTCGTATAAAAAAAACACAAAAATGCATCATCATGCCTCACTTACAGAACCAGAATTACCGGCAACAGTCCAAGAGATAGGCAACCAGTCGATCCGGTCTACTGCGCTGGTTGTCCTCGGCACCACTCCCTCAGCGAAGGCCAGGCTCTTGCACTGTCTGCTTGGGAGACAGCTGCTGCCCGATCCACTGCCGAGAGGATGCCGATGGGTAAGTCGAAGAATGGGAACACCACTGGTTCTTTTGAAAGATACTGGTCACAAATATTCGGTCGGAAAGAATTTTTAAGAATGTCATATTGTGCATTAGTCCCAAAAAGTGTCAAACCAATATAAGACAAAGAAAACTCGGTCGTTCTGTTCCACCAAATACAGGTCGTTGTTTTGGTCAGCGACGAGCGACTCAGGGTCGATAATACAAATGATACTTGTGCTAAAAAAAATATAAAAAAAAATACTTTATTTTTTTTAAATAATAAAAATAAAAATTTTTTTTTTTTGAAAATCATTTAATAAGCTAAAGTGTAGACATAATACTCAACGGGAGTACGAGGGAGTAAAGGGGTGGGGCGATGGCGGCTTGCGCCTAGCTCTAGACTGTGCACGTGCCTAGTAACCATACTTTGTAGTAATTTTATTTCAAATTGAATAAGGTATTTCTCAACATATTTACAGTATTTCATGGAATAAAGTCCATTTTTGGGGAATATATATTTTGTACTACCGCTCCTGGGTCGCTTGTCGCCGACCAAAACAACATCCTGTATACATGTACAGTAGTACCCAACTGATATGGCTTACCGATGTACCTGCGCAGAAGATACATTTTCAAAGTGCGGAAAACGCTATTGGTTGGCAGCTGCCGCCATGTTAGCGCGCGCCGTGCGGAGGGGCGTGACGTGCGAGTGAGACGGAACTAACAGCTGCAGTGTATTATGAACCTTATAGTAGTGATCTAAGGTTGATTGTAAGTTTTAAGCATTTTTTCGTTAATCTTCGGAGCCATACTTTCTTTTCAAAAAGATTCACGACGCGCCTGGTCAGTTGGGTACTACTGTAAGAGAGTCATCAATCTACAGACAGTTCCTGATAATGCTGGAAAGCATGACACAATTTATAATCAACAACCAACCTTATTAATTACATGATAAGGTACATGATTTATTGCAGAACAGTTACACGTCGCGTGTTTGCACAGACAAAACCAGTATAAACACATCTCTGGTAGGTTGAATCAGGCATAGCTACCCGGGGCCAGATTATAGCTGTCAGGGCGGGCGCACTTCTCACGTGACTTACTTAGGGTGAATTTCGATTCAATACGAGCGCCAACACAGCCGGTAGGTTAGTATAACGAAGGTCGCATCGAGGTGTGCGAAGTATTATGAACGTAACCGACCTTGTAACTAGGTTTAAACTCGCATGTTTGCTATCAGAAAGTTATCCTTCTGTTGTACTACAGTGAAACTTGGTTAAGTGGGACCTGGATAAGTGAGAAACCTCCATAACTGGAACTCATGCTGAGGTCCCAACACTTTGGCACTGAATTACCTCTGTTAGTGGGACGAGGTAAGCCTCTATATCTGGGATTTGTTCTTTCGATTTATCATCATAGTTACCTCTATAACTGAGACAGCGAGTAAATTTTATATGCATAAACCTCTGTAACTGAGATAACATTGTTTGTTTACACACAAACCCACACGTAATTCCAAGTACGTAAGTAATTTTGAGCTTCAATTACCTTCAGTTTTAGTTTCGCTTTACTATCATACAGATGTTTATTTGAAAAATGCCAAAACGAAAGCTACAATCGTTATCATTACGTGAAAAGCTGAAGTTAATATCCGTTTATGAAAGTGGGAAGACACGCGAAGAAGTTTGTGCCGAATTTAATGTGCCAAAATCTACTCTTTGTAGAATAATTCAGAGTAAACATAAAATTGAATCACAATGTTCTGAAGGACAAGGAAAACTAGTGTACATGTATATTTTTGTTGATTACATTTGTATGATTACCTTTAAGTACTATTTTTTTTTTATTAAAACTCATTTACTTACATAACACGTTATTTTATTTAATGATCGCACCTGTATAACTGAAATAACCTGTATTCTCACCTCTATTAATGGAACCCTCTGTAAATGAGACAGATATTTATTTATACCTGTATATCTGAGACACTGGGTAAGTGAAATACCTCTATAAGTGAAACGACATTGCAGGTCCCTTGATGTCTCACTTAACCAGGTTTCACTGTATTATTTATTCTGTGGCCGTGTAGCAAATCAATTGACAATGAGAAGAACTGTTTGTCTCCCTCTCTCCTAACTCCCTTTTATTAATCGACTTCAAAAAAAGGTGATTAGCAATTCGACACGTATGTATGTAATATTATTGGAACTGCATTATTTACACATATGATACTCTATCTTCCAAACAAATATACAAAATTTCATAGGTGTATGTATGTATGTATGTTTGTCCACGTATATCTCCGAAGATATTAATCGGATTGTAACCATTCTTTTTTTATTGGTTTACATTTACTTCAACTTAGGGAACAGTGCAAGTTTCATCGAAATCGGTTCTGTAGTTTTCAAGATATGGACAAATATGTGTAACCGCCTGGCATGTTGATACGAGCTACGGGTGTGGTTTCAAAGGAAAAATATCTCAATACCTTGGTCAAATTCTAGTGCATTTAAGAAAAACTAAAAATAACTAAATAAACCGTCGTAAAAAAAACTTTTATTACTTTTTTATTATCTTTTACAATCTAGGTTCGAATCCAGTATGGCAGCACGACTCAGGTGCACTTAACAGTGGGCAACTCCGAGTTCGAGCTGGTCGAGGAGCTGGAGTGCAACAAGAGGCCCTGGGACACGCTGCCCCTTGAGGTGACCATATTCACTTATCTATATGAAGCCGTTCTTAATCGATCGGAAAAGTTAAGCTACCACTGTCGCGCGTCAGTACCTGCATGGGTGACCGTCTAGTGGTATTTCAAATCGAGCGTTTCCTTGCTTCGGAATGCACGTAAAGCCGTTGGTCCCGGTTATTACTTAATTGTGATAGTCGTTAAGCTAGTTGGATGCCTCATAGGCGGCTTGAAAAATTCCAACAGTAGGTTGTGACCCGCAGTGGGCACGCGTGGTGGAGTATTGCCCATTCCCTTTCACCCTCATTTGTGAAAGGAGGCCTGTGCTCAGCAGTGGGACATTATAGGCTGATGATATGTAGCCTATCTCTATCCCGCCGCGCGTCTTAAACAAACCGTTTGTGTTTAAGGGGAACCGCGGCCATTGTACGCGAAATGCCACTATGACGTTTAAAGACACAAGGTTTAATTTTAACTGTCATTTAGTTACTGTTCCATATAAATTTTAACTCTGGCAGGTCTCTCTTGTTTGGTCGTGCGCGTGACAAGCTATATCTTCAGACGACATAGTAAAGCTGTCAATAATGTGCATTTGCATTTGGAATGTATGGGAGAACATGTTTTTCAGTATAAGCTGATCTCGCATTGTATAGGATTTCAATACAATGGGAGATCAGCTTATACTGAAAATGTATATCTAGGTTGCCTGGAAGAAATCGCTTTAGCGATAAGGCCGCCTGAATTATTCGCACTTTTGTTTTTTATTTGTTATTTTTGTATTCTGTTTTTATAATCGTGTAAATAATAAAGAAGTTTTGTATTGTATTGTATTGTGTAGCCGTGTGTACTATGGGAACCAGATAACTGAAGAATATTCTAGAATGTAACGGAATAATTAAAATGTATCTTTTTCCAGGATTTACTCCGGCAAGACCAAACAGATCTCACAACTATACTAGAAGTAGAAATTAACAATCAATTCCTGAAAGATGGCCTCAAAATCATCATTCCCCCAGATATTGAATCAGACCCTGGGGTATCCGATCACCTAACTCTAAAGAAACTCCACGCGGAACTATATTCAAAACGAGACAGTATTTTGAAAAACTTTAACCCCGTGTATTTATATGGTGTGGACAAAATGGGGAAGAATATTTTTAGTGATAACATTAGTGGGTCAATAGTGACGTCTAGGAGTGAGGAAGATTTTTGGAACACGTTTAATTTGTACTATATGACTCGTGTTGGTAATAATGGTGATAATGGTGATGTTGGTGATAAGTGTGGTGAAGAAATTGTGAGGAAGAAGAGGAGCAGGGAGCCGGCTGTGTTTTCTTCTGAGGTATGTTTTGAGTAGTCTTTTTTTTTTTTTTTTTTCTTGTATTTTTGAACATTAAAGGCTAGTTAGTCTATGCAAATAAGCGCCATTTTTAATGTCAAGATAACAGCTTTTTACTAAATGCATTGAAGTATATGAGGTACTTATACAAAAACTGTCTGTTTGTTCGGGCTCATCTCCGAAACGGCTAGACCGATTTTAACGAGTCTTTCACTGGCAGATAGCTGATTTTATAAGGAGTAACTAAGACTACTTTTATTTCAGGAACAATAATTAGGGATCCGCCCAAAAAAACTAAAACCGTACGCGACTGAAACCGCGGTGTTGAGCTAGTATTGTGATGCCCCGGTTTATGCAAGCGTCCATAGACTACAGTAACCGCTTACCACCAGGAGGGCCGTATGCTTGTTATCCGTAGAAAACGTATGAATGAATGAATGAATGAATGAAATATTCTTTATTGTATAGACTAACATAGAACACATGATAATAGTAACAGAAATTTAGGAAGTTATACAACATAGGCGGCCTTATCGCTTAAGCGATCTCTCCCAGGCAACCTTTGGTTACAGGAAAAGCTTCAAAAGACGGCAGGTTGAGCATCTACCTACAAATAATACAATATATATGAAATAAACTAATACTATTTATACACAGATACTATAATACTTTGAGATATATAAAGTAATATACTTACACACATACAATAAATAAAGATAAGTAGGTAAATAAACTAAATACTAATATTAAATAATATTGAGGTAACTAAAGGAAAATAAAAGGAATTAAAGAGAATGATAGGAGAATATTTGAGATTTAAAGGATTCAATAGTCTGAGCTTGTCTGATAGTAAGGGGTAAGGCGTTCCAAAGACGAACAGCTTGAACAGTGAAAGATTGAGAAAAAGAGTGAGAAGTGTGTAAAGGGGTTTTGAGGCGAAGTTCAAGAGAGGTACGAAGGGAGTGATGCTGCGAGCTATAGTATTCGAAGTGCTCCTTAAGATAAGGAGGGGATTTGGTATTAAATATAATAGTATAAAGAAGTGAAAGTATCTTTCCAGAACTGCCTAGACCTCCATCAAATCAAGGAAATAAACCCAAACTCGCAGCTATTATTCATCCTCTTCGCGGACAGTACAGACATCAGCAAACAAAAAGACACAGTAGACTCAGTACGCCTCTCAGAAGCCACTGAGTCTACTGAGGATGCTGTGTACCGTACTGAGGAGCTGCCTGAGTCTGATCAGGGACTGATACAAGATGGAATTCTTAGGTTAGTACTCCAATTATGTATTACCTGTTCCCTGCGGTTTCACCCGCTTCCCGAGAGATATATTGTTTTTCCGGGATAAAAAGTACTCTATATGTTAATCCAGAGTATAATCTATTTATATGCCAAATTTCATCCAAATCCGTTCAGTAGTTTTTGCGTGAAAGAGTAACAAACATGTTCACATCCTGACATCACACACTTGATAAAATGGAAACACGCAAGTTTGGATCAAAAAGGACCCATCTCGGTGTAGTTACAGTAGTACCCAACTAATATGGCTTACCGTATACCGCTTACCGTACCTGCGGAGAAGATACATTTTCAAAGCGCGGGAAACGCTATCGGTCGGCAGCTGCCGCCATGTTAGCGCGCGCCGTGCTGCAGTGTATTATGAACCTTATAGTAGTGGTCTAAGGTTGATTGTAAGTTTTAAGCATTCTTTCGTTAGTCTTCGGTGCCATACTTTCTTTTCTGAACGAAGATTCACGAAAGAATGCTTAAAACTTACAATCAACCTTAGATCACTACTACATAATATAAGGTTCATAATACACTGCAGCTAGTTCCGTCTCGCTCGCAAGTCACGCCCCTCCGCACGCAGGTACATCGGTAAGCCATATTGATTGGGTACTACTGTACTGTGAACGTGCCACCTTATGACAAGGGAGGCGAATTGCAGTTGTTTCTTACTCCATTTATTACATTCCAGGCATACAACAGAATCTCCAGAACAACCAATCTGTGATAATAGAAGACTGCATGAAGAACAAAATGTCTTTATGAATGAGTTGCTCGACCAGTGGGAGATAATGTGTGAGCCTTTTTTACTAAGTGTAATATTATTTTTCCCCATAGATTTTGACCCTACACTCACAGCACACAGTTCAGTGTTAGTGACGGATGCCGAGACGACGGTCCCGGGTTCGATTCCTACAATGAGCTTGAGATCACCATCACCATCGCAACTCTCGCCATCGACGGGGAGTCCATCCTCACATATTGAAACCAGAATTGTTTCGAACTGTGCGGGCTCAAAGGAGTTTTCTTCTGCGGACGCTCAGATTGTGGAATGAGCTCCCTGCCGTGGTTTTCCCAATGGAGTACAGCATGGGGTTCTTCAAAAAGGGTGTGAAGAGATTTCTGCAGGGTCGGCAACGCGCAAGTGATACCCCTGGTGTTGCAAGCGTCCATAGGCTACGGTAACTGCTTACCATCAGGCGGGCCGTATGCTTGTTTGCCACCTTAGTGGTATAAAAAAGATTCCGGTGAAGGAAAACATAGTGAGGAAACCATAGCACGGTGGTAGGGTACTTTGCAGTACCCGTCTGGCTGGCTACCACCCTCAAGTTGAAAATCTAACGCTAAGCACCGACAGCTGCACTTGAGAGCCAGTTCCTTCTAGGCTTTGTATGCGGCCACATCATCACTTACCATGGTGAGATTGTGGTCAAACACAGGCCTATAAACAATTTAAATAACATTATTTTTGCAGCAAGTCCACCCCTAAAACACTACGTAAAAAGTCAATGGATGATAGTAGATACAACAGAATTACAACGTACAGTAGACCACAAAACTCTAGCACCGTACTTGAGCAATGCGATGCAGAACGCGAGCGATACTTACGGGAAGGGCAAGCGGGAGGGAGACAACAAGACTGTTAAGAGTAGGACGGCGCTATTGAGCTCCATCGTAAAGTTTGCTACGGATTGTTTGCAGAGTTACTTGTTGGAGTATTGTACGAAGCTTAGCGAGGTTTGTTCAAATCAGTCTATACATATACTAGCGTTCCTAGGTTTCACCCGCGCCCTTTTATCCCATCCCATCCCATCCCACGGCGTAAAATTCTCTTATGTATAGGTAGTATAATATTATACAGGTGACAGGATAATTCGGCCTATTCTTTGAAAGGGGTTATACTAGATATCATTACCAAAAAATTGAGTCAGGATAACTAGGTGTCAAAATTGGAAGGTTACCGAGCTGTGTATTCTTTGAATTTTTTTGATTTTTTTTGGCTTGTTATCAAAAACAAGTAATTATGATAATACTACTAAACTACTACTACGTACTACTAAACTACACTCTAAACATTGATACTTTTCTGAAAGCTGAAAAATGAGTGATCATAAAAATAAATGCTTGTCCAAAACTTACATATCTCAGAAATACTAAAAGGTCTTTACTAAAAAATCTATCATCTCAAAATGTTTTTAAGGCACTAAGGATCAACTGTGTCGTTATTATAACTCCTCATTATTTAAATTATAAATATATTGTACTAGCGACCCGCCCCGGCTTCGCACGGGTGCAATGTCGTGTGGTGTCGAGCCATTTACGCGCCCGCGCCGCTCTCGGCCCGCCCGTTCACGGTATCGCGAATACTGCTTCTTGCTAATTTAAAATCTGTGATATCTTTTAAAATATAAATGATTATGATTTTCTGTACAGAGCAAACTTTATCTACATTAAATGCCCGTCGTAATTAACTTATTTAATTAGATAAGGATTAATATTATATTGGTCAAAAAAACTTCGAAAGTATAATCCTCAAAAAAATTAAATCTCAATCGCATAAAAATGGTTACTGTGGGTTATCCATAGGATATAGACATATACCATCGCGGACTTTTTTGTAGATATTTTTAAGCTACACAATTTCCTAGTACACCATTTTGATATATCTCGTAGGGTTCAGCCAGCGTTTGCAGTGTAAGCGCAAAAAATGTGTTTATTTACGACATCACATTAGAAACTCTAAAATTTGCAGTGTTTCTCTACTATATTATGCATGTATTATACATATAAAGCTTCCACTGGAATCACTCTAAAAACATCCGTTGCGTAGTTTTAAAGATCTAAGCATACATGACAGACAGACAAAGGAGAGCGACTTTGTTTTATACTATGTAGTGATATGTTTGTCGGGTGTAGGTGCACGTGAAGCTCCTACAGCAGTTCATACTGGCGTCGTTCGACATGGCGCGCGAGCTGCAGGTGGTGCCCAAGAAGATACAGTACGTCGCACGGCAGGAACAACAGCTCTATGAGGTTAGTGGATATGTATGGAACGTATAACTTAAGTTGTCTTTAAGAATATATTGTTTTATCGAAAATAATCCTTGTATCAGAGTATCAGGATTTGAATTCGAATGTTTCAGTTTGTACTCGACGCTTTTTCTAGTGCACTTGAGTTACGTGTTCTCTGAATAAATCACAGTTTAACAAAACTAAAATATACTTAGTTTCAATTTTATTGTTATTTTACACGTTTTAGGGCAGGGCTTTTTAAACTGTAATTAATTTTTTATTTTTTAGTCAAAATAAATTATTCATACCATTTTATTATGCTATTTATAAAAAAAAACACCCAATCTTACTTTCTTTCACATTTATAATAAATATTTAGCGCCAGTGCCTACCCTCTGACTCAACTATCAGACTCTGGACACCATATATGGCCAAAATGCACCCTAATACGTTTCCAATATGCCAAAACACGGCTAGGATACGTTGCTCCGCTTGGGGTTCCAGTGCCTACCCTCCGACACCATCATCGGACCCTAAAAACCATACATGGTCAAAGTTCATCTCACGACAATTCCAAAAACGCCAAATATGGCTAGGAAAAGTTGTTCCGTTATGGAGTTCCAGTGCTTACCCCCCTACTCCATCATAAGACTGAAAACTAATAAAAGCGTGTTAAAAATTTGGTTTCAATTTGTTGTTATGGTCAAGTTATTTTGTGATCAAGTGCAGATGCCGTCTGTGAAGAAATGTATCGAATGTTTTTTTCAGTCGACATTGGCTTACCAAGTACATTAAATCCACAGACTATAAACGAGAAGTTCTCCGAAGGCGACAAGAAGCAGGAGCTGGTGCAGATCATGCATGAAGTGCTTCAGGAGATCAGGCTTGAGGTCAACCACATGGACTGGAGTGTCGATGGTATGTACGTACTTATACAATACTCCTATCCCGTTATAAGTTGCCCTATTGGTGTCACTACTGTCTGTCTAACCGTATGTCACAAGTCTGTAGCTCGTAAACAAAATGAGTTACTCAAATTTGGATATTTTGTGTAAATTGTTGACCCAAAACCGATTAGATGGGCCAGTTGGTGCAGTTGGTTAAGATTCCACCTATCGCGCCGCTGGTCGTGGATTCGATTCCGTCACAGGACATGCATTTGTGTGTATGAAAATGACTGTATGCCCTGAGTCTGTGTGAAATTATGTATATTAAGTATGTATTTACAAACAAAAAGTAGTATATGTATTACTCGCTGTCTCCCGCGGTTTCACCCGCGTTCCCGGGATAGAAAGTAGCCTATGTCCTTCTCCATACCATAGGCTATCTGCATGCCAAATTTCATGATGATCCTTTGAGTAGTTGAGGTGTGAAGGCGTAACAACCAAACAAACAAACTTACTTTCACATTTATAATAGTTAGGATATCAGTTATCTGGTTTCCATAGTACAAGCTCTGCTTAGTTTGGGACCAGATGACCGTGTGTGAGGAATGTCCCAGGATATTTATTTATATTTCTTTCTAGATCTTCCCTGCCACCAAGAAAGTCGGTTCGTGGTGTCCAACTCCACCTTCTACTCGTCGTCCCGCAGCAGTCCGGACCGCGAGTCCGTCCGGATCCCCGCGCGAGCCGGACCCGCGTCCGGTCCGGGCGGCGCGTCCGGCCCGGACCTGCCGTCGGACGGCGAGGAGGCGGTCTCATACGACAGCTACAACTTCGATGATTATGAGATCATTCGGTCTAGTGAAGAGAGCTTTAGTGTTAGCGAGTCTTATGGAAGAATGCTGGTAAGTGAAGTGGTCATTAGAACTTTGTAGTCAGTTTAGTAGATTAGTTGTCTTTTCGCGATAATAAATGCGTTTCAGCGTGTTCAAGTATACTCAAATGCGTATGTGTGTATGCGTGTTTAACCCGCCGCGCGCCTTATACAGACCGTTTGTGTTTAAGGGGAACCGCGGCCATTGTGCACGAAATGCCACTGTGACGTATAAGATACAAGGTTTAATATTAACTGTCATTTAGTTACTGTTCCATATAAATTTTAACTCTAGCAGGTCTTTCTTGTCTGGTCGTGCGCGCGACAAGTACTCAAACAAATTATGTATATTTCCGTGAGGTTTTTTTATTGTGATTTTTTAAATGAAGCGATATTTAATAAATAAATTGAAATTTGCTTAGGTACCTATATGTTTTTTATTGTTAATTTATTTGGAAAAAAAGCCAAACATAGTCAGATTGTCCAAAAAATATTTTTAAAATGTAACCTTGCTGAGTTTCTTGCCGGTTTCTTCTCAATTCCCCCAAGTTGCTAACCAAATTCGGAACCGGTGGTAACTTCAGTAAATGTGACCTTCATAAGTGCCCTACTGGGGCCTAAATTGAATGCTTTGACTTTGAAGAAATAATCCAGCAGCAAAGCGTACAAATCTATCTTCTTTATATCTATTTAAAAGGAGATGCTGATAGACGACATCACACACAGCTCAAACCGCAGGGTCTAGTAACTTGAAATTATAAGCTCTGGCGACCTTACTCACGCGCTTTACACAACATAAAGTTATTTAGCTGCGGTATTCTGTAAGGTGGAGGTACTTCCACAGTCGAGCTGCTCTTTGAGCGAATAAACGCTACGCTCTACCTCTCTTATTCTTATATTATGACGTGATAATGAAAGCAGAAGTAAACATCCTTTCACCTTTAGCCGAAACCTTTGGACTCCCCGGAATCGTCACAAATCAACGACATCCACGTCGAGAACGAGTCGGAAATGTTCTCGCTGTCGAGCGCGTTCCGCTGGCCCACCAACACGACCGACACCAACATCACCAACACCAACATCACCAACACCACTTGCACCAACACTGTCAATATATCCATCAAGCAGGCCTCGTTGGATGTGCAGCAGACTGGTGAGGCCAATTCTGAATATTCAATCGGTGATCTATCTATCGTACAGTAGTACCCAACTGATATGGCTTACCGATGTACCTGCTCAGAAGATACATTTTCAAAGCGCGGGAAACGCTATTGGTCGGCAGCTGCCGCCATGTTAGCGCGCGCCGTGCCAAGGGCGTGACTTGTGAGTGAGACGGAACTAACAGCTGCAGTGTATTATGAATCTTATAGTAGTGATATAAGGTTCATTGTAAGTTTTAAGAATTCTTTCGTTAATCTTCGGGCCATACTTTCTTTTCTGTGCGAACGAAGATTCACGACGCGCCATATCAGTTGGGTAATACTGTACCTATTGTTTATTATTATATTGGAAGTTGGCAAAAACAAAGATGGCGGAAGGCTTATGCGGTGTTGCCATCTGTAATTCTCATGGTAACTAAAATAGTAGCCAATAAGTTCTGTGTTGTGATTATAATCTATAAATAATATAATAGTAAAGTTAGTACTTATCTATGTTTTAGTTAGTTATACAGGGTGTTGTTTTGGTCGGCGACAAGCGACCCAGGAGCGGTAGTACAAAATATATATTCCCCAAAAGTGGACTTAATTCCATTAAATACTGTAAATATGTTGAGAAATACCTTATTCAATTTGAAATAAAATTACCGCAAAGTATGGTCACTAGCCATGTGCACTGACTAGAGCTAGGCACAAGCCGCCATCGCCCCACCCCTTTACTCCCTCGCACTCCCGTTGAGTATTATGTCTACACTTTAGCTTATTACATGATTTTCAAAATTTTAATTTTTTTTATTTTTATTATTTAAAAAAAATAAAGTATTTTTTTATATTTTTTTTAGCACCAGTATCATTTGTATTATCGACCCTGAGTCGCTCGTCGCTGACCAAAACAACGACCTGTATTTGCGTCGAATGGCGCGCAAGAATAAAATATTTTTTATTTTAAGTTTCATTTGATATTTAATGTATTTTTGTTCGGATCCCAGTTTAATTAAATTTTTGGTGATGTTCGTTATTTAAGTGGAAGTTTCAAAACTGTCATACTTTCATAGAAATACTTCTCTTATTTGCAGTTCTTTCCAAACTGAGTCGCAAGATTAGTCTAAAGCTGGTAAAGTTCGTCGATTGCCTCAAAGACACTTATTTTGGAACTTTACAAAGGTGAGTTATATAACAAATATTTGTGCATCCAATATTACTAAAACAGATACTTCAGAGCATCCCACTTACTATGGTTTCCTCATGATGTTTTTTTTGGAAAGCCTTTGTCCATCCGATCCCCAAAAAAGGGGACCGAATAGATCGGTTCAACTACAGGCCTATAGCGATAATCTCCCTTCTCTCTAGGTTATTGAACAAATTTGAAGATCTCTAGAGGAGCACAAATTGATTAGTTGACTAGTACGGCTTCCATCATGGTCACTTCGCTGGTGACCTTCTCGTTTATCTGACGAAGACGAAGCATTGGCAGTTAGCGTCGATATCGCTAAGGCCTTCGATCAGGTTTGGTCTGGCACATGGCACTTATATCGAAGCTGCCGTGTCGTACGGACTTCCCGAGAATTTGTGCAATTAGGTGTCCAACTTTCTTGCTGATCGGAGCATTGTAGTCTCCGTTGACGGATGCTGCTCCAATATAAAGAACATTAATGCTAGTGTACCCACACTGTTCATTCTGCCTATTAAAATGTTGTAAATCCTCAGCATTTGTTTGAGTTCAGAGATAATTAAAACTTCCTTTTCTCAATATAATTAATGTATTAAGGCAAGGCAATGCACACACCATGAACGTTACAGAAAGAAGAGTATGGCCGACAATAGTGTTGCCAGCACAATGTAAATTTATGGTTCTTAACATATGTTAGGGCGGCCAAAATGCTCTTCTTTCTGTAACGTTCATGGTGTTGTGCAGATGACAGCACTGGAAATTTATTTTATTATTTTATTTTATTTTATTCGGAAAACCAACAGCTGATTACATTGGTATAACTTCAGTGTACATAGTACTTTTTAAGCTTTTGCGAACTAAATTCATTGTAATATTAATGTATCGGGTCTATTCGCGCACAGATTATTATCAGAATTTAATTTTGACTAACCTCGACGTTTCGATCAACATGTACATGCACAGTTGATGTTCAGTGTACATGGTTTTTGCCATTTAAAGGTCTTCACCAATGGAAACAGAAACAATAAAAAGAAAAAACAATGTTGTAAATACAGAAGGTAAGACAGAAAGTTAAGTTTAACACAGAATATAGATCGTTATGCCATTATAGATCGTAGAAATGCCCAATATCTCTTGGTCCTTGGTGGAGGAATGTTGAATACGACTTGTATTTGAAGTAGATACCTCGTTGAAGCGGGTCTGGAGACTCACAGACATAAATCAAAATAGATAACGCAAGTCCTGCCATCCGTATAAAAACCAAGTGTGTCACTTTTTTATACCTATCATAATGTCACAGGATTGATTTAGTTAGGCTGTGATTAGAGCTTTAACGTGAAAATGAAGCGATCCTATTTGTCAGCTAAATACATCCCTCGCTACACATCTCTGGTGGACATGTAGCCTTATGCGAATTCCCTGTGCGCGCGAAACAGTTTCATTAGAAGAGCATTGCTCTCTCTTTTTGTACAGCTTTTGACACGCGAAGTATACAGGAAAACATTTTTCACAGTACGGATATTTTTTTTGGTGGTTCAGTATCCGTAATAGAACACATTTCCATTATTTATTCAATACTTTTTTTTCTTTTTGACTTTAATTGAAAACAGACAAATATGGACATTCTATTCGTAATCATATCAATGAGAGCGTGTAGCGGCCGCCGGCCGCGCGGCGGGTGTCGGAGGGGTTCACCCCCTCCCTCCCGGCCTTCCTGGCCGGCCGGTGCTCGACCGACAGTCTGCGCATACCCACGCGCCGCGTAAGTCGTCACGTGTTTCGTTTCCGCGCAAGGACCGCGCCGCGCGTGTTTCGTACATACCTACACCGTCCGATCACGACACGATGTCCTAATGGTGCGAGTTTATTACGACGAATGTATGTCAGTGAGAGCATACCTCGTATGCAAGCCCATGGGATCCGTAGCCCCGCGGTCCCTAATGAAAATACCATTTTAGCAGCCACTGAAGGCTGCTTGATCACGGGCAGTTCAGGACCCCGAATCACGCACAAGCCTGCCTTAATTTAATTGGTAATGCTTCATTTTTTGCTTTTTGATGGTCTAAAGCCCATGAAATCATGAAGGAATAATTGGAATTACTCTTCAAATAACTACAGGTCACAGCCAAAACTTTAAAATGCTAGACATTTTCGAAACTGATAAATAACCCGCGCACAGCTGATAGTAGGGGCCACGTTCCGCTGCCCCCGCCGCGGCCGCCCGCTGCGCGTTCACCATAAAAAAAGTTTCAATTTAGACATCTTTCGGTACCGATAACTTTATTTTTTGTACTAAGACATATAAAAATAAAAAATAGGTTTTTCATAAAACTCGTTTATGTTTAATTTGGCAAAATTTCCGTACTGGATAAAAAAAAATCCTGTATATACTCGCATCATCTATTTAGATTGATATCAGTGGGGAGACTTAATTTAGGCCCTTATCGCTTATTAGAGTTGGTCACGGCACAGGGGCCCAACGTTAGGTATAACCCAATTATTATAACTGTGCACCTGTCATTGTCGAAATATTGTCACGATGGCTGCATTGGTAACGTCAGCAATAGTATTTTTACCCGACTGCGCGAGTTACGAGAAAGAAGTATGATTTTGTATCATTTAAAGTATTTAACAATTATTTTATTATGTTTCATAGTTTTTTTTTTCAATTGATATTGTGGGTACAGTAATTTAAATGAAGATCATTTTTTTATTTAAATAAGCACTTTATTATGTTTCCTTTGAGATACAAATAACACGATTATCACACACAATAATAAGTATACAACAAACAAATTTAACAAAAAACAACAAATGTTCAAGAAAATATCGAAACGATATAGCAAAATAACAGTGCAGATGACAAGACAGTGCTGACTGTACCAATAGGCGTCAGAGGAGAGGTAAGAAGAGAAGCGGGCGGGTGAATTCAATTTTGCCAACCTTACGACTTTGACAGCTCCAAGTGCACAGTTATAAAAATCGAGTTATGGTCAACGGTATCAACAAAATGATCTGTAATGGTACAGATGCCTGGAGTCCCTGGAGTGGTCATGCCGGCAGGAGCTGGGCGGGCGGCCCGCCAGCGAGGCGATGCGCCAGCTGCTGTCGGTGGCGCGGCAGGTGGACCTGCAGCCCGAGGCCTCCTTCTCGCTGCTCAGGACGCTGCTGGAATCGCTCAGGAGGCTGCTGCACAAGTCAGTACTACCCTGCTTTACTCTGTTCAATGTTTTAAATTATGTGATCTTTTCAGCTATACAACAATAAGCCTAATATACGGCTTGTTATTCTGAACAACTTTTGAAAAGATGGCATCCAACCTGTATAATATGATGTTTCAAAATTCAAAATTATTTATTCTAATAGACCTTCTGAGGCACTTATATAAAATCAATAAAAATAAAATAAAAAACGGTTCGGAAGTTTGCATTTGCTGAGAAGAGCCGGCAATAAACTCAGCAATTACCCTTTTCAAAACAAGTTTAGATTCATACATAACATATACATTCTGATCTCACTGACAACAATTGCGTATTCCGGCGGTAAAAACTACAAACTAGACTCAATCGATATTAAATAAGCAAATAGCTAACTTAGCAGACTAGCCCCCACAAGCTGCTGCTGTTCACAAGTATGATGCGTGTGGCAGCCACATTGGAGGGAAGTGGACGACGCCACTGTATTGTATTGAACCCCTTTTTTAATATGTTGGCGTCACACGGCTTGTGTATCTTGCCATTTTCCAGTTATATTATAAGTTCAATAAATCACTTTCACATAGTCCTCAGTCAGTCACCGTCCATAAAAGTCATGTTTTACTACAATGGTGGTTGTACTAAAACTTTACACGAACTTTTTGAGACAACTTGAAAAGGCACGATACACATAATTCATTTAATTTCACTTCACTGATGCACATGGATTGATCATTATTGGATAAAATACCATTGATAATGGCCTTGATTCTGTTGTTCACAACTAAACTAATTTTAATGTCACTATGTCTCTTTCTAACAAAGAACATTTATTTATTTATTTATTTATTAAACTTTGGTACACAATACAGTTTATAGCTATATAAACAACACAATAATAAATGATATTAAACAAAACAGAGACTGAACTATAAACCTATGCTATGCGTACACATCATGACCAAAAATTTTCAATGTAATTAAGAGGGTTAGTAAATACAAGCAAACATACCACTATGTTAGTAATCAAATATTAGTTATGAAACAAAACACTTTTGACTGATTTTTGAAAGAGGGACAACTTAGAATTAAAAATATCGATGTTAGCGGACTTGTGGGTAGCAAGAAGATCATTATACTGCCGACACATTCTAACTACGGGGTTATAGTAAGAAGTATTGTTATGAAAAGTTTCAAGGACGAAAATTTTGGGGTTACGTGATCTGTGACGGGTATTCAGTTTGAGAAGTGACAGAAGGCAAGGGGAATCAACAGTAGAATTAATTATTTTGTGCAAACATGAGAAATCATTATATCTGCGACGAGTCTCCAAGGTTATTATATTAAATTTTTTTAATTTATTTTTGTAGGACCTATATTCACGCCCCAAGTTGCATCTAAAAGCAATTATATTCAAGCATCGTTTTTGAATTCTCTCAATACGATCAGTGTGAATCTGGTAGAAAGGGGACCATACGACAGAGTTATACTCCAAAATACTTCTGACAAGTGTGATATAAAGATATATAAAGCTATTTGAATTTTTAAAGTCTTTAGTAGATCTCGAAATAAAACCTAGCAACTGGGAACCTCTATTTACAATATATTCGTAGTGTGAGTGGAATGTTAGCTTATTATCAAAGAGTACGCCAAGATCTTTAGCAACAGTTCTTCGAGTAAGAGTATGACCCTTGAGATTATAGTTTTCTGTACGTATATTAATTTTTCGAGTAAATGACACAACGAAACATTTATCAACATTTAGAGACATGTCATTTAGTTCACACCACGCAACAATGGCGTCCAAATCACTCTGGAGGCTTTGAACATCATGTGCATTTTTCACTGTATTGAAAACTTTAAGGTCATCTGCATACAATAAGCTATTACATGATATTTTATCCACTAGGTCATTAATAAATATTATAAATAGAAGGGGTCCCAGATGCGATCCCTGTGGTACTCCTGAGGTGACTATTACCGGGTCGGATAGGTATCCCTTTACAGCCACCAACTGACTTCGCTTTGTTAGGTACGAGCTAATCCAACGTAGCAAATTACCATGAATTCCGTAAGCACCTAGCTTCTGACAGAGGATATCATGGTTAACCCTATCGAATGCCTTAGAGAAATCAGTGTAGATAGTATCTACCTGTTCACGCCTGGCAAACGCACCACAAAGATAGTTCTTATATTCTAGAAGGTTGGTGGTTGTGGACTTGTGTGACATAAAACCATGTTGTTTAGATGAAATAAGGGGTTTTACGTGGCTGTAAAGATAATCATATACAACGGACTCAAATAATTTAGCGCAACATGATAAGATACTTATGGGTCTATAATTTTCGCAATGTGTCTTATCCCCTGTCTTGTATATCGGTACCACATGTGCAGATTTCCATACAGAGGGGAAAACACCAGAGTGAAGTGATTTATTAAATAGTATAGATAGAGGTGTACTCAATTCCCTTCCACAGATCTGTATAAAAGAAGGAGGGATACCGTCGGGTCCAGCCCCTTTGTGGGGGTCAAGCATTTTAATCTTCTGATGTACTTCATCTGCATTTAGAGAAACCATACTGATAACATAGCTATGATGCATGAGAGTATTGCTACCATATACCTGAACATTTGACTGGAATTTATTAAAAACAGAGCCAAAGTAGTCAGAGAACAGGTCACAGATACCAGTTGGATCGGACGCAGTTCGGTCGTCATACTTCATAATCAGGGGAATGGAATTGTGCGCATTCTTCCGACAGTTAACATATCTCCAGAACTGTTTCACATTTGTCTTAAGTGAATCTTCAACCTTTGAAAGATAATTGTTATAACAATCGTCCATGAGGCGTTTACATGTAGACCTTAACATTGCAAATGAATCGTAATCTCGGGGATTTCCAAATTTTTTGTATCTTCTGTGGAATTTGCGTTTTTCTTTTAGTCTGCGCTTTAATGCAGGGCTAAACCACACTGGAAAACGAGTATCGCTTGAAGTTAAAGGTGTGTGCTTTGAGATGATAGCGTTCAACTGAACATAAAAACTTTCAGTTGCGCAGTCAACGCTGAGAGGTGATAGGATCTCGTTCCAGTCGACGTTGTTCAGCTCAGCACGTATGCTATCATAGTCAGACCTGTTGTAATTAAGGCGTTTGTATCTTATTGGTGTAATGAGTTTTAAATAGTGACTATTTTGAATTTCAATTGCCAGTGATGGGTGGTGCTCATCCAATTTGGTTAGTGGATCAGCTCCATATACTGAAACATATTCAAAAGTGGATAGCACCAAATCAAGGCACCGATCGTTCTTATTCAGAATATTATTGAATTGGTGTAGATTACATAAGGATATGGTTTCATAAAGCAATTGAGATTTTAAGTCACGGGGTTGACTAGGAATCATTCTAAAGGAGTCGGAGGATGATGACCAAGTTATTGCAGGTGTGTTAAAATCACCAATTAAAATAAACTCACTGTCATGTCTACTCCTACTAATTATTTCTTGGCAATTATCATAAAATGACTGCAACATGCCGGTAGGTATATCAGGGGGTAAATAACAGAGGCATATATTAACTACTTTTCCTTTTGTACTATTCGGCAAAATGCTTATCCACAAGTCCTCCACATCGGTTTCCCAGGATGTCTGTCGGATAACCTGAACACCATTTTTAACTGCAATAGCGACGCCACCGCCATCTATCTTATTTATGCGCGTACTGCTTCGATCTCTCCGGAATAAATTATATCGGCTGTCGATTAATTCTGCATCAAAGATTCCACAATTTAAGTTAGTTTCCGTCAGACATATTAAATCATAAGTGCAATTTAGAATATTTAAGTATAATTCAGTTAACTTACTTCTAATACGATTAACATTTTGATAGAATATAAACATTAAATAAAGTAAAAAAGTACAAATACCATAGCCAAATACGTGCTTGAAAATAGGAAGAGAGATAAATAGTAAGTAAAATCAATCCAATTTGTCCAACGAGTCAAGGCTTTTAATTTGAATTGCATTATTAGACTCATCTTTGCGAACGTACACCCGGCCATATCTCACCCATACGTATTTGTAGCCTTTTTCCTTCGCAGTTTTTCTAGTCGCAGCGTGTAGTGATTTACACTCTGGTGAGAGGTGCTCAGTAACAAAGATTCTACGTGTCTCGCCTGCAATTCCCATATGGATCGAGTTAAGTGTATCATTAGGATTGTTCTTATTAAAGCGGGTCGCAGCAGATAGTATTGTATCTCTCAAGAGCGGTGTTGACAGAGTGATAAGTATGTTCCGCGGGCGATTTGAAGCAGCAATGTGTTTAGCAACACGACGATAGGCATGAATGTTCGAGTCGTCAATTGATACTTTGACCGTCTCACATAATTTCTTGAACATCATGAGAATGTTTTCGCTACGACTTTCCGGAACAGCTTGGATCTCAAGGTTATGGCTTCGCGACATCCTTTCGATAGTACTCAGACGACCATTGATATTTCCGATCTCTTTTTGCAGTCGAATATTATCTGATTCGAGAGATTTAATTAGTTTATTTTTGTCTTCAATCTGTCCGCGGAGACTCATCTGCTCGGCTCCAAGAAAGTCAGTTGTGGTTGTCATGTCATCCTTGAGTTCCTGCATCGCCGAGTTAATTTCCGATCGTACGAGAAGTTTGATGTCTTCTTGAAGTCCCTGACGAAAGGTGACCATAAAGGTAGATAATGATGATTGAAGTTTTTGGTCAAGTAAATCACTGAATTTATCCCAGGTAAGCGCTGCAGCCCCCGAAGCAGACGCAGACTCGTTGGCTAGGATCTTTATAGGCGTGATGCTGCATTCTATATTATCAAGCGACATGTTCATAGATTCCTGCGCTATTGGCACTTGATTCCGACGAACAGGAGTATTCAGATTGGACCCGGTGCGACGAGTTACATTATTGCATCCTGGGCATCTCCAAATGGTTCGGTACTCTTCAGTCAAGGCTAAGTATTGATCCTGTTTGATATTGAGGCAATTAATATCATATTTACCTTTACAACCCATACATGACAGATAATAGCCAGTACCTATTGGATTTCTGCAACCCTCGCAAGACATATTAGTTGCGTACGATATAATAAGATGCGCAGTACAGTCACCGAGTTGGACACACACAGCCTATAAGTTAATAGTTACAATATAGGTAGTGATTATAATATAGTAAGTGGTGCCATCTATTGGTGTAACTCATCCGAGTTTCGATTTCAATATCGATCTTCCGTCTTTGTAGCAAACCTTGGGAAATAAAGTCTACAGCGTAGTTCGGGTGCAGTTTTATAGATGTCGCTATGATTCGTTATGATTTGTGATCGTGATGAAGCAATTATGATGTAACGTAGTTCGAATGTAGTTTTATAGATGTCACTTTGATTCGGTATGTTGTGGGATCGTGATGATCCAATTATGATTACCCTGACTGACACTTCGGTCAACAACAAAGGTACCGAATAAAAATCTCGAATCTAATCACTGACACTCAGTTCTAGTCAATCTAGGATTTATATGATCGGTATTTTATACATTTTTCACTTCAATTGTAAATTTTTAGGATATAGTCAGTTCAAGACACAACACAAGTCACTGTTTATTTTCAGTATATCCAATGAATACCAAGCCGGCGCGACTGTCCGGTTCTGATATTTCACCACAATACGTAACACTTTTGTAACGTTTTCTAACACTTTTTGTATAAATTTAGGAACAGTTTATATTTTTAACCAATATTTAAAATTACTGCACGAGCAAAGACTGTTTACATTAACAGCCTACCCTCATTTATTAGTCCAATGCTTGTTTTCAATATAAATTTAGTCGCCTTCTATCGCGGTTACGCCTAAATGCACGCAAAATAATACGGCAAAGCATTGAATTATTACGCTTAGAAGCGAAGTATCGAACAAAAATCTTCGCGATACGTAGGCCACTTGACAACCAATGTGTGCGTGAGCACCATATAATTACACTCGCTGACACGCACACAAGCGCACGAGTAATGTTGCAAGCTAAACCAAATTTTTCGGTAAAACTAACCTTCCGATTTCGTCTACTAGTGAAATCTTAGTAAGTAATTATTTAATATTACGAAATTAAATAAATAGTTTAAAAAGTTCTGCGTCTTACATAATTTATCATAGACACAGGCCTGTTATTTATTTATTACTAGTTTAATGGTTATGTTTCATAGTACTTATGTAAGGTATATATTAACATAATAAAACCAAGACAATGTGCAGAGCTATGAACGAT
>CATOBL010000418.1:0-28165 GCA_951394255.1 Polyploca ridens
TGATCACCAAGTAAGTAAAAATAGGTGGGTATATATTAATATTGATTTGTGCGCAAATAGACCGAGTTTGACCAAAAGCTTTTGTAACTATAGACAATAGACAAAACTTTATTTGGCACACACACATCACAAACATCGAAACAGAACGTAAAATAAAAAAACAACAAAAACAGAAGCTTATAGAAACAAGAGAACAAAAATAAAAACAATAACACAAAGCTTATATTATTATATGCCACTAATATAAACATATATAAAGGTATGTAAATTAATATTTGTGGTGTGATGCCAAAAAGGACTCCACTCAGCATATGCTGTGGCAAGTACCTACCACCAGCACTGATTTTCAGTGGAGCCCTTCAAAAAAATCGAGATGCGCTCGCGGGGTGTTCCTCACATAAATAAATAAATGTGAGATGTAAAATAACTCAGACTAGTATCAAAATTACGCACTAAACAAGTTCCAAAATACAACATTTTAATAGTACATAGGGTCTATTTTCTGGCTAAAACTGGAACTAGCGGGTTTTTATTCACATTTCGCTGAGCCCAGTTTTTATTTAACCCATAGCTGAATGCGCGCAATACAAAGGCGCGACAACCTACTGGTATATGTACGAGACCGTGGATATAGAGTCTTCTAGAATTGTTCGCGTTATTCGGTTATATGAATTCGTTTCAATTGATGAATACCTGTTCACTACGCGCGAATTGCAGATTTGTCGAATTTTTCGAGGATTTATGTGTGAACGTAACAAGGAAACGTGACGAATAGAACTGTTAGTGAACGAATTGATTGTGGTGTAGGATAAAGAACGTAACAGAATGTAATTTTTTATATCTGTTTGTCACGACGACGACAAAGACGCCTGTTGCCTCAACAATTTGCATGTGTTTTTTACAAGCAAATTAAGTCTAACTTAGGTACTTATAAGATTTCTTAATCGACATCGGCTGGCAGGAAAAAACATGCAGAAATTTTGCATCGCAAGCGGATCGGTCAAAATGCTGTTACGCTATAAATATTCGAATTACTTACTAAAAACAAAATACACAGTTTCCATAAGTTTATTGAAATTAAACAATCAATGTATACAAAACTATACGCATATAGCCATATTCATTTTTAAAAAGTTCGATAAAGACCTACATAAATCATTGTACGCACCACACACGACAGTTAAAATAACAAATAAATATTTATTCTCGAAGCCAGGTTTTGTTGACATGCGAAGCTCTTCTCCTACGGGATAAAGCATGAAGATATACGCTGCTGCATCGCACGGAGGGTCATAAAGTTAGCTAGAATTTTGTAACAGTTCCTCTCTCTCTCTAGGGACCCAAAGTTTTATGGTGACAATTTGAATGAGAGTAGTAATCCGGGTAGTTTAACCAACCCCTTATCGCTACTTGTTAATGTAAATGTAACACTGTTTTTGCTTCAATTTGTTCGGTGTAATTTGAACACAAACATTAAAATAATTGGGTGAGATAACGCTTGTTTTGCTTTTCTGATAATGTCGCTGATATTCATAGTGCTGAAATTCAATTAATTTGGTCTAAGCTGGAGTTATTTTTAGTTATCTAAAATTAGGAAATATGTCTATTGATTATTGATGTGCCTTTAAATTACAAGAAGATGAAATAAAGCATTAATTACTTTGTGTACAAAAAAGATTTGTGACGCATTGTGTAAAAATTATAGTCCTACAAACTTATCTGACCCGGTGGTCAAAAGAGGAACTAACGACGCCATTTGTCGAAATGTCAATCGCCATTGGTCAAAGAGAATATAAACAGACCTATTTTTTTTCAACTTTTCATAGGTATCATCGTCATCATCTGATGATGATGATGATGATGATGACCTGTGCTCAGCAGTGGGACATTATAGGCTGATGCCTATAATGTCCCACTGCTGAGCACAGGTCTTCTGAGACATCATCATCATATCAGCCGAGGGATGTCCACTGCTGAACATAGGCCTCCCCCATAAACTTCCACTTCGAACGGTTTTGGGCAGCTTGCACCCATCGATTTTGACCAGATCGTCGGTCCACCTGGTGGGAGGTCATCCCGCTCGGCGTTTTCCAGTACGTGGTCGCCACTCGAGAACCTTCCTTCCCCATCGGCTATCGGTTCTTCGAGCGATGTGGCCTGCCTATTGCCACTTCAGCTTACTAACTCTACGAGCTATATCGGTAGTTTTCGTTTTCCTACGAATGTCCTCGTTTCGGACTCTGTCACGTAGAAAGATTCCGAGCATAGCTCGTTCCATAGCGCATTCTGAGACATACTGCGTTGAAATTCAATCAGTTTCTATTGAATTACCTTTTTTATTATTATTTGCTTTTTTCGGTATCATATCCAGTGATTCTAACGTAGCACCAAGCACATATGGCTATGTATGGTGTAATCATGGTTCCATCAAAAGAGCGGCACACAGCGGCGCCATCAGGGCTCGTCACGACGGCATTCATTCAGCTCTGTTGATGGTGGTTGCAATTATGTCATGCCGTCTATGAGTACTTACTTATGCTTTTACCGCACTGTATTTTGTATCGTTTGGTTTTTTGTGCAGCCCTGATTTTAATGATCTTCTCTGACGACGAATATGTGTATTTTATGCAGAGGTATATAATATGTCTTCGAGTTTTACCACGTGAAAGTATTTATTGTTATTTATGGCAGATCGTTTAGTTGCAATTGAGAGGCAGTTGTATTTTAGACTCTGTAAAGGTCGGGAACATATATGCAAATCAATCAATACGAATGTGAATGTTAACGCTTTCACGCCCGATCATCATGAAATTTGGCATGCAGATAGTCTATGGTATGGAGAAGGACATAGGTTTTTATCCCGGGAATGCGGTTGAAACCGCGGGGGATAGCTATTATAACACATGGTATAGTCTTCCAAATGAGAGATAAGGTATCATACACAGTAAGGCGCCGATCCCACAGAGAGAGTTCTAGAGTTCCGAGTTCTGAGTTCCGCGTTCACTGTAATCTATGCAGCGCCTGTGATCATTGCACACAGAGAACTCGGCGGTCAAGAGAACGCGAGTTATGTCGGAATTTTATTCCCTAAAGCTGGCAGTTGACGTGATCATTACTGTCTAATTTACTGAGTGACACAATGCAAAAAGGACAATGGGCATTTTGGCCCATGAGTGGCCACTAATGAAACTAAAGTAAGGCCAATGAGACGAGATAAAGAATGTAAACAAACTTTTGCTTGCTGTAAATACACCGAATTATAATAATTACACCTTTTAGTACGGGATACTAATTACATTTAATTTCAACTACCTTGCAATTTCATAATATCTCGAATTATTTCTTAAATCTTCAATACTCTAACTTTTTTCTAAATACACCACACTAATAAGCTTTGATATTTTTTAAATATATTATTGCCTAATGGAAAACATGGAAATAATTGCTGGTTGCCAATGGGACAAGCTCTATACAAATTTCCCCATTTACCTTTAGAACTCTAGACTGCTCGCTCGCTGTATGAACAGTAGTGAACGCGGAACTCTGAACTCGAAACGCGAAACTCTATAACTCTCTCTGTGGCATCAGCGCCTAAACATATTTCGCTCCTAAGGTCGATTTTCAATTATTTCAGATTCTGAATAATGTCCCTTTATGTTCGCACTGCACTCAGTCTTTTGAGACAAATTAGTCACTACCAAAAATAACACAAATCAATCTTTTCCAACAAAGACATTAGATGAAAGACCTTTAAATAATTATGCTTTCAGAGCTGTGAAACGACAGATTACTAAGGTATACGCAATTATCTTAATTTCTCTTTACTTAGCAATATACCCGCCGGAGCGGAATTCCGCTTTTCTGCTAATTATTTTCCACTCTCAACGGTCTTGGGATATATCCATTTGTCTACCTATATTAATTGGGTCTGGCTTTAGAAATCGTTGTAAGTAATGGATTGAGATAGATATAATTTTAGAAGGGATTATATGCTGTAGCTTTATAAATTGTTTCGGGTAAATAATTGTGACGAAGGTCGTATAGTTGCTAATTGAAATGAAAATTTGTGGAACTGTGTTGTTAACAAGTTATACAAAATATTGGGCTACACAGTAAAACTTATACATTTATATAGGTTGAAATTCGGAACTCCAGAGCAAATTTTCATGCTTCTGAATCCCTGTTTGCTGTGCGTTTTATAACATATTTTTTTTATACCACTTAGATGGCAAACAAGCATACGGCCCGCCTGATGGTAAGCGGTTACCGTAGCCTATAGACGCTTGCAACACCAGGGGTATCACTCGCGCGTTGCCGACCCTGAAGAAACCTATTCACACCCTTCTTGAAGAACCCCATGCTGTACTCCATTGGGAAAACCACGGCGGGGAGCTCATTCCACAGTCTGAGCGTCCGTGGAAGAAAACTCCTTTGAGCCCGCACAGTTCGAAACAATTCTGGTTTCAATGTGTGAGGATGGACTCCCCGTCGATGGCGAGAGTTGCGATGGTGGAAGGTAGCCGTGGGCATTAAGTCAAACAATTCCTTGGAACACTCCCCGTTGTACAATAAATATACTTTATTTGTAAACCACATAAAAAGTACACAAAAAGAAGGAATAACAGGCGGTAGCGATTTCTTCCAAACAACCTTTGGGTCATAGGACATATAACAATATTTTCAGGTGTAGTACAAAAGAATACACTTAAATAAATACATATTAAATACTATTACACAAAATAAATATAAATCCTAATACATAATAAACTAATACTATCAAAATAATATGTAATAAAATAAATAGTCACGATATGAAACAACAGAACTAGAAAAATAAGAAAGACTGGACAAGAGAGTGAATTTTATCAATCAATCAATCAGTGATGGGCAATTATTTGTAGAATATTTATTTGCCGTCCAAATTGCATTGAACTTAATGGTTTTAAAATAGACATGGTTCAAAGGCCAAGTACACACAATTTTATGCCTATATCCTATATTATTATTTAAATGTTGTTGAAAACCAGTCTATTCGCAATTCCGCGACTCATAATTACGACGTCAGTGAAGTGGCGTGTGCATCAGCGGCGTCCGCTTCGATGAGTATTTATGCTAATTACACAGTACACGCTATTGTATACTAAGCCTTATGACCATAAATTGCCATTTCAAGTGTGTGTATAATGATAGCTCTATTTTTATGATGCCCAGCCATTTTGATTTTTTATGAAATGCTTATAAAACTGCACGGCACTCGTTGTCTATTTTATGTGTAATATGATCTTATATAAAACAATCTATGTAAAGACTGTTTTTTTTTTTACTGTTTATAGTCCTGTGTTTGACCACAATCTTACCATGGTAAGTGATGATGTAGTCAAAGGTGGTAAGCACACAAAGCCTAGAAGGAACTGGCTCTCAAGTGCAGCTGGCGGAACACACCGAAAGGTGCTTGGTGACAGATTTTCAACTTGAGGGTGGTAGCCAGCCAGGCGGGTACTGCAAAGTACCCTACCACCGTGCTATGGTTTCCTCACGATGTTTTTCTTCACCGAAAGCTCAAGCTCATTGTATGATTCGAACCCGGGACCTTCGTCTCGGTTTGTTGCCAAAATAAAGTTTTTTTTTACGTTTTAGTGTCGGCAAGCATCCATAGGCTACGGTAACCGCTTAACATCAGGCAGGCCGTATGCTTGTTTGCTACCTTTGTGTGGGAATACATTTACCCAGTGCTAAAATACTCCTAAAATTATAATTTTATTAGGTAACGTAGGTAACTTTGAAAATGATATATCGAACTTTTTCTTCCTACACAAAACGAAATCCTAACTATAACGTTCGTGTTTCATATTTCAGGGGTAAGGGAATAATGTTATTTATATTTAAGGCGAGATAGCACGCACGTGGAATAAACAAAAATAAGAAAACCTTTGCAATAATCTCGCCGGAAAGACCTCGTGTAGTCATAAGGTACAACCAAGACATGAATATTAAGAGAGAATTCCTATTTCCGTTCCAAACAATTTCCCATCAGTTGCCATAAAATGGTCCAGCAAGGCGAACATAATGGGGGACAATTTCTTTTACCACCTGAGGCTTGCTCGCTCTATAGACAACTCTTGGGAATTTCGATTACATGAGACACAAATGGCGACAATTTTCAATGCTGGTTCAGCTATGTAGGTAGGTTAGATAAGTGATGTTTGTTTAATAAATTGGACTAATTTTATATTTGTGGGAAATATTTGAACGGTACGTAAACAACTATATGCTATCTACAGGTAGGCACCTATATCTGGACTTAATAAAAATAATACCTGCTGTTAAGTTCGTTGGGTCGAGGGTGTTGAATAAAGACACTTCACGATAATACACCAAGCTTTAATCAATCCCAACTTCTTAATCTATAATCTAATAAACTATGACATGGAAATGTGAGTGAAGATAATGTTTATGTTTTTATATCGCGAAAAGTGTTCGCCATAAAAGTATCTCTAGTGCCGGCCAGAGTTCCGGTGTTGCCAGCTAAGAACTTACGGCCGCCACACCACCCCCCTACGTTCTAAGGAAAACCAGGGAAAAAGAAGAGAAACAAGAGACACCTCAAAGATCCAGGGGTTTTTTGAAACGAACTTGTCGCCCAGAACGTGTCTTGACTGGAGCGGGGTCGTTGGTAGGAGTAGGGTCGGTAGAGCTGGAAGATGTTGGAGTGGTTGAGTTGGGAGAAAATGAAGATGTTGGAGTTGAGCTTGGTATAGGAGTTGAAACTGGCTGGTGGTTAAAGTCTTGGTATTGCTCGACAAACGCTGGTTTCACTCGATCTAGGCTGACCTGGACATCCTTGTGACCAATAGTGATGGTGATGGTCTTATCGTTTCTGCCAACGACTTTGTAGGGACCATTATACGGTGGCTTCAACGAAGCCTTGACTGCATCATCGCGCAGAAAAACGTGGGATGCAATATTGAGTTCTTTCGAAACGAAAGTACGTTTGGTACCGTGTCGCGAGGCAGGAGTTGGTGCTAGCAAAGCCATCCGCTTCCTTAACTGTGAAGCGAAATTGGTAACGTCCTCGAGGCTGTCAGGCGGAGACGGAGATAAAAATTCTCCAGGCAAACGAAGAGGCTCCCCATAAACCAGTTCGGCAGAAGATGTCCGAAGGTCCTCTTTAAGGGCAGCTCGCATTCCTAACAACACGAGAGGTAGAGCAACACTCCAAGTACCACCATGGCAAGTAAGTGCGGCCTTCAGTTGTCGATGAAGTCTTTCGACCATACCGTTGGCACATGGATGGTAGCTGGTGGTTCGGGTGCGTGTGGTGGAGCAGTGTTGAAGTAGTGCCTTAAAGAGGGCAGACTCAAACTGCCGACCCTGGTCCGTGGTAACAACGGAAGGCACACCAAATCGAGAGATCCAACCATTGGTGAAGGTCTCGGCAACTTCTTCCGCAGTGATGCCCACGATTGGCCACACCTCCGGCCAGCGTGTATACCGGTCTACAGCAGTGAGGCAGTACTGGAAGCCTTTGCTGGAAGGTAGGGGACCGACGATGTCTATGTGGACATGGCGAAATCGATTAGTAGGCGACTTGAAATCGCCTACAGGTGTTGAAGTGTGCCGAGTCACCTTACTGCGTTGACACGCGAGACATTCACGCGCCCATTTGTGACAGTCCTTTTTCATACAAGGCCACACAAAACGGTCAGCCATCAAACGCACGGTTGCCCGTGCGCCAGGATGACTGAGGTTGTGTATCTTGTCGAAAAAAGGACGCCGAAATGATGGGGTTAAATATGGTCTAGGTTTTCCAGTGGATGTGTCACAGACTATGAATAAATCGGTACCAGGGATGGGAAACTTCTCAAGCTTGAGAGAGTTTCCATCGTCGGCACGAAGTTCGTCGCTAGTAGCTTGCTCTTCGGCCAGTGCAGAATAACTCTCTTCGAGGGAGACTGCCTCAATGCGGGACATGGTGTCCGCAACCACATTATCTTCTCCCTTGATGTAGACAACATCGGTCGTAAATTGGGAAATAAAAGATAATTGGTTAAGTTGGACAGGAGGCAGTTTCTCACGACGCTGACTAAAGGCGTATATTATTGGCTTATGATCGGTGTATATAGTCACATGTTGTACTTCAAGGATGTGACGAAATTGTTGTACACTTTCATAAATGGCCAGAAGTTCGCGGTAGTATGCAGGCCACTGGGACTGTTTCTCAGTCAGCTTTTTACTGAAGAATGCAATCGGCTTCCAAACGCCGTCTACCTTTTGTTGTAGACATGAGCCAACTTGGTAGAGTGACGCGTCCGTGAACAAGCCCAGAGGAGCATCACTAACCGGGTGGGAGATAAGGGTGGCATTCGAAAGACTTGCTTTGCACGTTTCGAAGGCAAGCTCAAGCTCTGGTGTCCACGGAACTGGCTTAGCACCTTTGAGCTTAGAAGCAGCAAGCACGTTTATGAGCGGAGCTTGTAATTCAGCAGCCTTGGGAAGGAACCGACGGTAAAAATTTACCATCCCTAGGAATCGGCGAAGGCCTTGCACGGTTTTTGGCAAGGGAAAACTTCGAAGAGCTTCGATTCTTTCCGGAGGTGGTCGTGTTCCGTCCTTGGATATTTTATACCCTAGGAATGTAACCTCTTCAGCACCGAAAATGCACTTAGATGCGTTTACCACAACGCCGTAAGCAGCAAGTCGCTGGAACAAGGTACGCAGGTGTTCTACGTGTGTTTCCGCATCCGGTGAGAAAACGAGGATGTCATCTACGTACGGGTATGTGAAGTCGAGTCCCCTTACGACCTCGTCAATGAACCGCTGGAAAGTTTGTCCAGCATTGCGGAGGCCGAAAGTCATAAAAGGGAACTCGAAAAGGCCGAACGGTGTGGTAATAGCTGTCTTGCAAATATCTGCGTCATGCACTGGTATTTGCTGATAAGCCTTTACGAGGTCTATGGTGCTGAAGATGGATGATCCCGACAAGTTCTGCGAAAAATCGGCTATGTGCCGCACAGGATATCTGTCTGGGACGGTTCTGGCGTTGAGTGCGCGGTAATCCCCACAGGGACGCCAGCCGTCTTCACCTTTTCGGGCCATATGGAGTGGCGATGCCCACGGACTCTTCGATGGTGTAGCAGTTCCACAGTGAACCATGTCTTCGAACTCTTTTTTAGCCGCGGCAAGTCTTTGAGGAGCGAGGCGGCGGGGACGGCAAGAAATCGGTGGACCATCGGTAGTCACGATGTGATGAACCGTGGAATGCTTGATGTGCCGTGGAAGACCAGGTGGGCGAGTTAAGTCCGGAAATTCCAACAGAAGTCTGGAGAAAGGTGAGTCTTCGACGGAAACGGCCTTGACGCTGACCTGGTTGACCTGAGCAATCGAAGCAGGCGTGGTAAGATTGGTATTTCCATCTATAAGGCGCTTGTGACGAAGATCCGGAAGAATGTTATAGTAGGCCAGGAAGTCAGAACCAATGATTGGTGTGTTGACGTCGGCTACAACAAAGTTCCACCGGAAATCTCGGCGTAACCCAAAGTTGAGGAGTATGGTCATCGTTCCATACGTCTGAATGAAGCTTCCGTTAGCAGCGCTGAGGTTGTAATTTGAAGCGGAGGGGCAACCTGATACCATATGCCTAGGAAGACAGCAAAGGTCACTGCCAGTGTCAATTAAAAATCGACGATTAGACAGTTTGTCCATGACGAATAGTCGGCGGCTAGAAGCTTGATGATCAGTTGCCGCCTCTACTGACCGCTGTTCGCATTTTTTGGAGCCTTCCAGGAGCATGGGCTGACACATTTGCTGGCCTTGGTTTTGTACCTACGGTGGTACCAGCAAATACCTGATGCTGAGGAAGACCGCGAAGTGTTGTTGCTAGAGCGTGACCTTTGTCTCGACCTTGAGGAACCGGCGGCGCTGAGGGCGTCGACCATCCTCGTCAGCTTCTCAACCTGCTGAGTAAGTTTTTCCAACTCCGAAGATGTGGTACCCACAGCATGGATTGCTGGTACAGGAGCAGACACTTCTAGGATCTTATCTGCTATGTCAGCAACTTTGTCAAGAGGGAGGTCCGCTTGTGCAGCTAAAATTGCCTGAACTGTATTGGGGAGGCGCCTCATCCAAAGTTCTCTGATGATGTCGTCAGAGGGGACGGAGGAGCCAGCAAGAGAGCGGAGGTGGCGGAGGAAGTGTGAGGGCTTCCGATCACCAATGTCCTCCTCTCCCAGCAGGCGACGTACTCTTTGCTCACGCGAAGATGAGAGTCGCTTTATGAGTTCTGATTTTAAATGTTCATATTTATTTTGGGGCGGTGGGTTCTCAATTATATCGGCAATCTCCTCTGCTATGCGCGTATCTAGGACAGAGACGATGTGGCTGTACTTAGTCTGATCTTGGGTGATGCCGGCTATGTCGAATTGAGCTTCTGCTTGTCTAAACCAAATTGATGGTTTATCCGACCAAAATGCAGGTAGTTTCACCGACACCCCCATGACCTTAGCCATTTTTAATGCCTTGATCTCCTCTTGTAATAAAACTAATTTCTCTTCTGAAGTCATATTGTGAAATAAGGGAAAAGCAAGAACAAAAAAAAAAACTATGCACAAAACAAGTAAAAGGAAAATTAGTATATATAAAAAAAAATATGTTAAATATAGCCGATGAACCCGTTAATTTTTATGTTAACTTTTGAACTCTGACCGTCACCGCCTGTGTGGAATATACATATAAGAAATCAATCAATAAATGGTGCAATCCTCATGCACAACAAACCATAAAAAAAAAAAAAACACACAAAACAATTGTAAAGAACATACACAGAAAATAAATCAAATGAACAGTCATGCACATAGAAAAATAAAAGGTAATTAATATTAGTAGCACACACAAATGAAATTAGTTGCAAGCCAACCCGAATAACAAGTTGGTATTACAAAATGTATGGTATTATACAAATACTGTTTGAACCATATCTATATATTTTTAATCTAAGGTACAAAGAAATAATTATGGATTGAAAATATCAAAATAATTACTAAGAGAGATTACTATGGTACATACCAGTACTAATAATAAAATAAACTATTCAAGAGACATAAGTTCACAAAATGTCAACAGATTTTATTAAATGTACAGTCCGGGATACAAAAAACTGATTATAAACTTGTCTGTTTTACAATATATGTATTCTAAAAATAGACTGTAAGTATGTACCTGGTGTGAAATATTAAAACTACAACCAAAGCAAGGTAGATTACCTAATGAAATAAATGTTTTCATATGTGATATGTGATGACTGATATAGAAAAGTACTTATAGAAAAAGTTCTTTTGGTTTCTTAGTAGTTTATTTTTCAGTCTTAACACTTAAAAATAATGTTAAGGAGGTGAGTAACACTGATAAACCTCGGTTTGTTTGTGATAAGAGAGAGGTTTTTTTTGTTAGATTAACATTTCACTCAACACTTCACCGGGGGAGGATGCAAAATTGTTTGGCACACACTGCAGACATGCAAGCACTTACATGTGTCGAGATGGATGGCATGCGACATGCCCGGCGTCCAAAGGTGGCTATGGCTTTGCGCAGGAGTCGCCCACGTCGGGTGCATGCATGTAAACCTCGAAAATAGGGTGCCCGCATGCAGACTGATGCGGCGCGTGGCGGTTATAACCAGGCCAGAGCGTGGCCGTTCAGTTCCACTTGCAGGTTGTGTTTGTTAAATACAAACCACCACCTCATGAACGCTTTTCATATGAGGCGTGGTGTACGGTTGCGTGTTCAAATCACGTCGGGGTCACCAATGTTAAGTTCGTTGGGTCGAGGGTGTTGAATAAAGACACTTCACGATAATACACCAAGCTTTAATCAATCCCAACTTCTTAATCTATAATCTAATAAACTATGACATGGAAATGTGAGTGAAGATAATGTTTATGTTTTTATATCGCGAAAAGTGTTCGCCATAAAAGTATCTCTAGTGCCGGCCAGAGTTCCGGTGTTGCCAGCTAAGAACTTACGGCCGCCACACCTGCTTTTAATTCTATTTAAAAAAAAACTACGTAATTTAGTTTGGTGGTAAGGAACGTAGAATGATTATTTAGAACTGATTTAATCAAATGTCCCACCATCATCATCATATCAGCCCATGGATGTCCACTGTTGAACATAGGCCTCCCCCATTGATTTCCACTTCGAACGGTTCTGGGCCGCTTGCATCCAGCGGTGCCCAGCGACTCTGACCAGGTTGTCGCTCCACCTGGTGGGAAGGTCGTCCCGCTCGGCGCTTTCCAGTACGTGGTCGCCACTCGAGAACCTTTCTTCCCTATCGGTTATCGGCTCTTCGAGCGATGTGGCCTGCCCATTGCCACTTCAGTTTACTAACTCTACGAGCTATGTCCGTTGTTTTAGTTCTCCTACGAATGTCCTCATTTCGGACCCTGTCACGTAGAGAGATTCCGAGCATAGCTCGTTCCATAGCTCGCTGAGTAACTCTGAGTCCCACTATGATAAGATAATGATCATCTACCAACATAATGGCCTAGAGCAATTTATTACCAAATGACTTTAACTTCATTTGAATCTACACGTTACATATTCTAAAATATAAAGGAACAATATGGTTGGTCACAGACATAGTAATGTAAGAAAGTCTTGGTAAGAGCATGTCTCAGGTTCCACATTTGCTAGAAACATATTTTTCCACGAAGATGTTTCGCCGTTATTTATGTCTAGAATACGCTTGACTTATTTTTAACTGAAATTGGGTTTCAGATTTTAAAAAAGAATTTTGATTTGATATCAGCTTTTGCCTATCGTTTGGCAAGTATGTATGATATATTTTAGTAATAATGCATTTATGTGTAAACTCACGTATAGTGAATTAACAATTATAATTGTGGAAGTAATAATAATAATAAATTTATTGAGAACCATCCAAAATACACAAATGATATGACACAAATAAGAACTAAACATAAACTAAGAGGGTATTACAAAAATGTTCTTAACCAAGTCGACATACAAGCCGAGTGCGATCACTAAAACTGCGAAAATTTAAAAAATATACTATTTTGTCAAGTTCTTGAATTTTAAAAACATGAGTGTATACTAATAATATATTTTTAATGCTAGTATCTAAACTAGGCCAAGCCTGTATTTTAGATACTAGTGTCTTCCTAAATGTGTTATGAAATAGCACACACAACAAACCGTTTCAAAAGATCATGTATTCAGTAACGTGAAAGGTTTTGATTTTAATATTACTTAAGATTACTTAATTTTGAAGAGAATGAATAAAAATTATTAAAACATAAATTAAAAAATTTAAATAAAAATTGAAAATCTCTCTTTATATTGCTTTTTGTTTCTAAATATAAAATCTAGCTCACCTGCTTACTGTTAATAAATCCTCAATTTCTTCATAACGTTGTGATTTAAGCCAAATTGTCAATTTTGTTTTACAGTCGTTTTTGTTAAGTGGATATATATTTAATATTTTATTAACTTTATTGTATAAGAAAGGACCGAGAAAGCATTGAAATTTATGAATAAAAAATGTCCGAGAGGAAATTTCGTAATACATGTAGTTTTTGGGATTGATTTTGTTCATAATAAAGTTTACTATGTTGGGATAAAATAGTATTCAAAATAAATTGTTGTCTAATTGACATCACGTCACATAACGCATATAATTGGACTGTAGAAAATCTATACGGCTTAAAAGTCATAACCTTAAGTAATGCGCGCTGAGCTCTTTCAACACGGATCATGTGTGTTTTTTTAGCACCTCCCCACGCTCTTATACAGTAAGATACAATAGACTGCGCCATTGCATAGTAAACCGTTTTAAGTAAATTTGTATCAGCAACATGACGTAACGTTTTGAAAATAAAAATCAGTTTACGCACCCTTTCCGCTGTCATCTGAATTTGTGGTATCCACGTAAGAGTTTGGTCTAAAACTACACCAAGGTACTTCATTGTTGTTACTCGCTCCAATACTGTACATTTGCAGGGTGAATCAAAACAAGAGTGTGCCGTGATGTTAAATAAATTGTCTGGAATGTTACTATGCGATATACCGAAAGTTACATATTTAGTTTTTGATGTATTTAGTGTCAGTATATTATGTCGAAGCCATTGCATTGTGTGTTTTAGTCCCCTTTCAGCTTCAATCCTAGCCTCCTCCCAAGTCTTACCATGAAATACTAGAGCCGTGTCATCTGCAAATGTAAAGATCTTACTAAGATTAAGACTACATAGGCCATTAATATATATTAAGAAGAGACTAGGACCGAGGACGCTACCTTGTGGCACACCAAAGGAAACAACAGAGTCCACGCTAGTCAGATCACCAATTTTTACTCTCTGTTTTCTACCAGAAAGATAACTTTCAAATAGGCGAAGGGATTCTCCACGGATACCAATTTTTTCCATTTTTTCGAGGAGTAAAGGAGCGGAAACTGTGTCAAATGCCTTGGCTAGATCTAAAAATATCCCTAAACATTTATTTTTCTTATCAATGTGCTGTGCGATGTAATCTGTAACCCCGTAACTACATCAGCAGTAGATTTTCCAGCCCTAAAACCAAATTGGTTGCTCGATAAAAGGTTTTCCTTGTCCAAAAAACACAGTAAACGCTTATTAATAACCTTTTCTAAAACTTTTGATAGGGCTGGTAAGACCGAGATAGGGCGATAATTGTTGACACAGTCTCTTGCTCCAGCCTTATGGATGGGATGGATAATCGATATTTTAAATACTTGTGGAAAAACACCTGAACATAAGCATAAATTGGATATATATGTTAAGACTGGTACAATATGAGAAGTAAGCTTCTTTATTTGTTACCTCAACAGCAACATAACCAATTATATATAAATCCATTTCTTTCTTCATTTTTTTTTCAATTATGAAGAAATTTTGCCGCATTGATAGGTCCATAGATTACATAGTCCAGAGGACAGCTAAATGTCATAAGGTGTGTATGATTTTACGAAATTTGCAGCGTCCGGTACTACTATTGCCTTTATTATATAGGTATATAGTCTAATTGAATTTTGTATATTTGTTGTAAATAAATAAAGTGATATCTACTTTCAACTTTCACAAAAACAACAAAAAAATAGACAATATAGTCAATTTGTCCAAAAATATTTGAAAAATGTAACCATCATCATCATCATCATTTACTTGGCGAAGCTTCATCGGTCGGATATCATAAAAGGGAAGACTAAAATAATACTAGGTATTTTGTAAAGGTCCAGCAACCATTCCTTCTGATGAAAATACTGATATTATTGCGCACTATATAGTGTTTACTCCATATGATTCTTGATATAAAGAAGCCTGCAAATAGCATAGCTATAAAAACCTTTTGCCCCATGATAACAGTTTTACGAACAATTTTACGACTGGTGTCATTGTCACTTAGTTTTATTTTCTGAGCCTGCAACTTGAGGCTTTATCCATAGATTTTATTAGTGGTGATTGTTATGAAAAAAATCCAAAAGATATAATCTATGAAAGTTCCATAATTAAGAGTTGGCCTTTTAAATATAAAAAGAAATAAGCGCGCGCCACTTTTTTTTATCCATAGATAGACTATTTACTCAATGGCGAAGTGATAGTTAGCGACCGGCGCTCTACGACACTCAAAGTGGTACTTAGGTTATGTCGACAAGAGGGCGAACCACAAGCTCTTAAAACAATATTATTATAACCTTATTGACTTTTGTCTTTCTTTGACACCCGGTGTCAAAACAGGACAAAAGACAAATAAGGTTATTTTAACCTTGTTTATTTAAGAGCTTGTGGTAAGCCCCAAGGAAACCACGTCATCAGTTCACGTAACGGCATTTGAACCTTTTTATGGCTTATTCTACTCTTACCTATGCTGGGTAAATACTAGTATCTTCACTATTCTTATTACTTTTTTACCTATTAGTAACAAAGCATTATTCACTTATGAAAAACACAAAAACAAAACATATTCAAAAGATTAAAACAAAACATTCATTCATACAAAAACATAAATTATGCACTACTATCAACGCAACTTTACTAATTTATGCATCAATTTAAAGTTTTTACTTACGAAATGAACAACCAGACGCTGTTTCTTATTTGTGGCAAAGTATAAATTTTCCCCGTTTCCCCGTTCTATTTATTGTAGACAAATTGTAAACATTTTAATGAAAAATGCTTTTAAAACTTCAAGCTACCTTTAGGCTAAAATTTTATAAAAAAAAGTATATTTGGATGAATACGTACCCAACAGACTAACTTTTGCATTTACAATATTAGTTAGAATTTATGAAGGTAAAAAATGAATGCAGTACCAGTCACAGTCTAACACAGGTTCGTGAACCCAAGTGATTAAGGGGTCTGCCATAATTTTCTACAAACCGCAGCAAAGTTGGTTTTCAAGTAAAAGAGTTATTAACCTTTGAACATTCTGAAAGGCATGTAATTGATTTGCTACGATATGAGAGTGAATACACATTTTGTTTGCTATAGGTTTTCTTGATTGCGGGTGATTGGTTAGTAAGTAATCAAATTGAAAGAGGGAACGCTGTTTATAAGGGTGGCCTTGTAGAATGTTTGTGAATGTTTCGTGCAAGTGAAACTACTAAGTTTTACTACTTTACAAACTAACATTGTAATAAACATTGTACAATATTATAGTTTTAATGATTTGCTAAATTGTTATACTAAGTAACAAAATAAAGTGTTTTATGATTTGGGCGCCGATCCCACAGAGAGTGTTCTAGAGTTCCGAGTTCCGAGTTTTACGTTCCGCATCATTATTGTGCACACAGCAAGCAGTCTAGAGTTCTAGAGTTCTGCAATATTCGCTATTGATCGCACATCATACACTTATTTTACTTTCAAAGGCCCGACATAGCTTACAGTCAACGCGGAATGCAGAACTCGGAACGCGGAACTCTAGAACTCTTTTCTGTGGGATCGGCGCCTTAAAAAGTAAATGAAGAATATTAAGAATTGGTATCATTCATAAGTTTAGCGATGATATCTCAATGGCAGTGATATCGAAAGCCGTGACGTGACGAAGGATTTTTACGACAATCAGAATACCTAGATAACTTTATAGCCCTAACATAACAATAAATCCGTCATTTGAAACCGGGGCACTGCAGCGAGCGCTGTGTTGTCCCGCCGTCATTTATATTTCAGCAACACGACAATTTATAGTCTGCATTGACCAAAAGGAAAGTTACTCGTCTCGCTTTTATTCTTGCGAACATTCTTAGAGCAGCTTTATGTTTTATATACGTTACAGTAATTTGATGCATTGTAAATAAGCGAGATAGGCACTGTTTCCACTCAATATAATGTTTACCTATGTATGTAGGTAGGTATGTTACGATTTATTTCAAAATCCCAAATGAGATACTAGTATAGGCCATGCATGGCTCGTAAAATGTGCACAACACTGGAACGCTCCAATATTGCAGTACAGCGCTTTTTGCGACCTAGCGCTCTTTTTATATGACCTATACTATACAGGTCGTTGTTTTGGTCAGCGACGAGCGACTCAGGGTCGATAATAGAAATGATACTGATGCTAAAAAAAATATAAAAAAAATACTTTTTTTTTTTAAATAATAAAAATAAAAAAAAAAAAATTTTGAAAATCATGTAATAAGCTAAAGTGTAGACATAATACTCAACGGGAGTACGAGGGAGTAAAGGGGTGGGGCGATGGCGGCTTGCGCCTAGCTCTAGTCTGTGCACGTGCCTAGTAACCATACTTTGCGGTAATTTTATTTCAAATTGAATAAGGTATTTCTCAACATATTTACAGTATTTAGTGGAATTAAGTCCATTTTTGGGGAATATATATTTTGTACTACCGCTCCTGGGTCGCTTGTCGCCGACCAAAACAACACCCTGTATATTTATTTATCTCATCATAAGTTTATTGTCGGAGCCAATATTTGAGACGAAACAAAACATTGATCTTAAAAATTCAAACGCACATCTTACTGTTAACTTCAAATTTTGTTTTCATAGTTATATTTATTCATTTGTGTTAGATTTTATTTATGTGCTGAGAAAAAATTACCATAGGTACCAATATTTTATTTTAACGTCAACAAAAAAGTATGACAAAGACATAGACAATATGTCTTAAATTAAATAACATTCTCACAAGGAAAAGTTGAACATTGACAAGCAAGCAATATCGAAAGGAATAATAGGGAAAAAACGGTGAAATTGGATTCCCTACTTTAGCAAAAATAATAATCGTACAAAGATCAAAAGAATTTGATAAGGAACAACTTTATTTCGCTCTAATCCCGGAATACAAAGGACGTCACTACATTTCGAAGGATTATTACAATTCTGAAATATAGGATTAAATATAGGATTTAATATAGGATAGAATATATTAATATTGTTTTAACAATCTTGTCGGCAATTGGGTTCTGAATTATTATGGAAGCTATGTTATGTACCCAATGATATCCTTCATTTATGCAGACGCTTAGCATTTTACCGAAACATATCCTAAAATCCGATCCTGTTTTTCGTAGAGCTCATTAAACAAACACATTTTCTTTTTTAAAGTCATATAAATATTTTTTGTAAAAATAATATATACTTATTTGCACTCAGTTTCAACCGAGTCATATTTTATACTTAGAAAATAGAATTAATCTGTCAATACAATGAGTGTTCGTTGTTCTTATTGACCTTAGTACCTGGGTGACCGAGCTTTACTTGTTTTGCTCATAAAAGAAGGAACTTAAAAAAAGGGGAAAAAATCATCTGGACTCGAAACTCGGGTCTTCTGATTGCACTGTCTAGGCGAAATATATTTCAATGTTCGGTTGTAGCCTCCAGTAAAAAAAACGCCAACTTTCATACAAAAATGGGCAATTCCGTTATAATATTTCGTAGCATCAAGATTTTCACAAGAACTTTTTGTTATTCACATTGACATCCAATCTTCAAAGGAATTTCACTTCTTCTGATTGCACTGTCTAAGCGAAATATATTTCAATGTTCGGTTGTAGCCTCCAGTAAAAAAAACGCCAACTTTCATACAAAAATGGGCAATTCCGTTATAATATTTCGTAGCATCAAGATTTTCACAAGAACTTTTTGTTATTCACATTGACATCCAATCTTCAAAGGAATTTCACTACTCTACATACTAAACCATTATTGTATCACTAAAATGCTCATATCACGCTTTCTCATGCCATTTACAGTGAATATCAACAACGTATCTACGTACAAAGTTCTCTAATAAATGAACATCATCTGAACAAACAGCAGGAAATTCCATATTCGAAATTAATATCGCAGAATATGGCTACACACATTGGCTACGCTAATACATATTGTATGAGATGTCCAATTCCTGTCTCCGCCCGCCCAGTGAAGACACCAATTTCACACTCGGCAGGAATCCCAATTACTTCCATTTAATACGATATAGTAATAGTAATAGTTATACCATTTTGTCATAGATACAGACTGAATAATTTTTGATGGTTGATTCAGTTTAATTTAATTCTGAATGTAAAAGATGTTGTATTTACTAATTGAAACCATTTTATATTCATTAAAATTGATAAATGAATTACTTATTATTCACCATGACGAAAGGTACATCTGCCGGGACCATCGATGCACAATTGCATATTATATTGATGGCCGCAGCCATTGCAAAACCTACCACTTCATTGACAGCTTTTAAAACATCTATTTATACATAATTATTTATGTTATTATATTAAGGTCTAATTTCTCTGAGATATTAAGTCTTGCATATTAAACCAAAGGCAGAAAACTAGAGATCTTTTAACATTGTACATTTCGCGTGTTTATTTAAAAAATGGGACATAAAAATAACTTGCTATCCATTACGTAATGGCACTGATATCTGGGGGCACGGGAGTGCCCCCCGCCAAGACAGCCAAGCGAAGCGTAAGGGCACTACCTACCTTTTCTCGAAGCGCTTCGTCGTTTTTTTGAACCTTCATAACTTGGGTTTGGATTTTACCAGATAAACAAAATTCTCAGGATATGATGTCAATAGTGAACTTATTAAGCTTTAAGTAAGCTTGGCTCTACATGAGATCTGATAACTTTTTGACAGTACGAGCCATATGTCTAGGCGGCAACATTTTACATGAAAATGTTTTTGGTGGGATAAAGTATTTCGCAAATTACTAACTTGGCACAAAATTCCCGTAACAATTACAGATACACGTCCCGCATGCATTTTACATGAGCTCTCAGAGCAGCTGGAAAAATCTGATAAAAGCAGGCAATGTAACACATGCTCGCGCACCCGTGATGATACTACAAGTTTCCTTGAGAGCACCGATTTATCACGTAAGAGGTGAGCTATAACCTAAATGTAGGAGCGATTGGATGCAGGTTCCGTCTGAATGATGCATGAGACGCGCCGAATGTCGCACATGTGCCTTCTCCTATACGGACGCCAAATGTGCCGATATCAACCAATCTGCCGATACGTCTAATTTAATACGTTGGCAACATGTGCCAACTAACTAAGCGCTACATCCACAGTATACATCTATACTAAACAAAGATTATCGACAGCCATTCCCGGCACAAATGTGTACGACAGGCAATAGTGATAAAAATTTGCGAGCATTCACCGAGCGCAGACAGTTCGGCACATAATCGTCTTCTAAAAATTCGTCGAAGTCCCACTTCGATGCTATTTGTGCCGCCTCTTACATTTTATAATAACGTAAAACTTAGACAAGAGTATGCTTCTTAAAGTTTGTACTTGAGGCAGGGATAACGTTGCATCCCACAGCGCTTGGCACTTATCCAAAGGACATGCAAGTCGAGACGTCTCGTTCTAAATTATTATATTACTTCATGATGTTGGTAAAAATATGTACTGTCGTTTTTGCAGTTTTGTTGCTATTTATGAGAAAAGTTTTTTGTTTTAGTATCGAATATAAATATGTGGTATTATTGAAGAAACACTAACATTTATTATTATTACTGATTAGCAGGTAATTATAGGTTTTATTTCTTACCATTTTCATCAATTTTATTAGTTTTAAAACTTTTCATATTTCAAACAGCAGTAATTTGGGTCCTAATGACAACAAAATTACCATTTTGGTATAAAATTTTCAACATAAATAAGGAAAATAACTAAATTCTGTTAGTCATAATTAGTATTATCATCATTCATCGTCATTTTTAAACTAGTACCTAATATAAATACATCTAATTTCCATATCTATACTTGTTTTGAACTAATAAAGTAAAAGTTTTTTTTTGTACATAGTTTTGTCTGGCTGGTCAACCCAAGAATTTACCAGGCTAAAAGATGGAGATAAAGGAAACTGAATAGGCACTTACAAGGTCTCACGTTCCACCACAACACTGTTATTTTTCTTGATTGTTAGTATTTTTAAAATTGTCGAGATAGCGGCCGCTTCGGTTCGTTTTAAATTCAATATGTCTGCTGCACAGTGTTCTTTTCACTCAAACACGTATATCATTCGCCGTGAGAGGGCGACACCGTACATTGGTTGTAGTTTGTGGGTTTTAGGCGCGAAATTTAAACCCTGCGTGTTTAGGAGTTAGGAAAGGGATGGAAATGAAGGAAATTAGGGATTATCTCAAAGCCTGTTCATATCCCCCCACTTGAAATAAACCGAGTATTTCAAAAGATCAATAAGAAGATAGAGACTACTACTATGCGGATTCATATAGTCATTTTATAGTTACTTAAGTGTATTGATTATAATAATAATTGTGTTGAATAAAGGCTATGTTAAATATAAGATAAAGATTTGAATTAGGAATGTAATGTTAATTTAATCTATCGGAAGTGGACAGATTTTGATAGCAGGTCTCACAAGTAAACCTTTTGAAGTCTTAACCGTCACAACACGAATGATATTGTCTCTACCTGGATGAAGCTGTACTACGCGACCTAGTCGCCATTCGTTAGCTGGTAAGTTAGGTTCGTAAATAGTAACAAGATCGTTCAGTTTTGGTTGACGGTTATCGCTTTTAAACCATTTCATTCGTTGTTGCAACGTATGCAAATAATCTCTTTGCCAAGTTCGCCAGAAACTTTGAGATAGTCTCTGTAACAGTTGCCATCGAGATCGTAGAGTTTCATTTTCGGAATATACTGGTTCCGGCAACGATACCAAAGGTCGGCCTATCAGAAAATGGCCTGCGGTCAGAGCGTCAACTTCATCGGGATCGGACGAGAGTTCTACCAGGGGTCTAGAATTCAACATGGCTTCCACCTTCGTCAAAATAGTATAAAACTCTTCAAATGTAAGAATTTGGGATCCGATAATCCGTTTTAAATGATATTTGGTTGATTTTATACCACTTTCAAATATACCTCCGAAGTGAGGTCCCGATGGTGGATTAATCTTCCAAGTTATACCGCGAAATGATAGTTGATTAGAAATATGATCGCTTTCTTTGCTAAGCATTTCAGAAACTTCAGACAGATAGCGCTTGGCGCCTACAAAATTGGTACCTCCGTCAGTAACTATGAATTTACAAAGGCCTCTCCTAGATACAAAACGGTCTAAAGCTGCTATAAAGGCTTCGGTGGTCAATTCGGTGACCAACTCAAGATGAACGGCTTTAATTGCATGGCATACTATGAGGCACAAATATCCCTTATAAGTTCTAGCGTTACGTCGCTTATTCTCTTTAATCATGAATGGACCTCCGAAGTCGATTCCAACTGTTTGAAAGCAGTGATCTGATTTCAATCGGGAAGGTGGAAGATCGCCCATGACAGGCTGAAGAGACTTAGGTTTTACTTTAAAACAAATTACACATTTAGATAATCGGGATCTGATAAGATTTCGAATGCCAAGTATCCAAAATCGACGTTGAATTAAAGATTGCAGTAGGCGGGGCCCACAATGAAGGTAAGTTGCATGATAGTGATCTACCATAAGAGTACTCAAACGAGATAATTTTGGCAAGAGGTATGGATGTTTGACGCGTTCGGGTAAGTCTGTGTGTTTGAGTCGCCCCCCCACTCGCAAGACTTCGCGAGAATCAATGAATGGAGAAAGCTTCAATAAATGTTTTGGAAGTAGTTTATGATTATTAGATTTAAGATGGAGTATGACTTCCTCAAAATGTTGACGCTGAATATGTTTAACCAAATATTCTAAAGATTGATCGTGTTCCGTGGAGGTTAGAAAAGATGAAAGCTTACGCTCGGAACGTGTAACTTTAGCGTTATTAATGAAACGATAAATCCAAGCTACTACTCTTTTTACACGTAAAAGAGTGGAGGAACGTTCCAGGAGGTTGTCAAGCACGTCAGCATCTTGTGTCACTACACCAGCATGACACAAGTGTGACGACGACTTAAGCTCTTCGACGTTGTCATGCTTTTCAACTACTGACACAGGCCAGTTAGTTGACTCGCTAGTTAGCCACTTAGGACCTGACCACCAATTTTCACAAGTAGCCAACTGTAAACACGACAAACCGCGACTACAGATGTCGGCTGGGTTGTCATGAGTGGAAACATGTCGCCACACAGTTGGAACGATAGAATCGTTAATTTGCACTACGCGGTGTGCTACAAAAGTTTTAAGTTTGTGTGGTTCCGTGCTCAACCATGACAAAACAGTCGAGCTGTCGGAGAATAACATTGTTTGATTTAGATTAAGTTTTTTACTAAGTAAGGCGTGGATACGATTAACCACTTTGGAGAGCAATACCGCACTGCAAAGTTCCAAACGGTTAACGGTAAGAATTTTTAAAGGTGCTACCTTAGACTTAGCGATAAGAAGGTGGATTTGAACTTCACCATGAGTAACCACGCGGAGATAGACACAGCATCCATATGCTTTTGTGGATCCATCACAAAATCCAATAAGTTGGAATTGTTTTGACTGACATGGTATGACTCGACGTGGAATTTCGATAAGTTTCAAGTTGTAAAGGTCTGAGATGAAATTTTTCCAATCATGACATATGTCTCTGGGCACAGGTTCATCCCAAGAAAGATTGAGACGCCATATATCTTGAAGGAGCAATTTTGCTTTGAGAATGAATGGTGTGAGCCACCCAAGTGGATCAAAGATTCTCGCCACGTTGGATAAAATAGAACGCTTTGTTACATTGCCATCCTCAATCGGAGATTGTGAATAGGTAAAGTTATCACCTACGGGGTCATATTGGACTCCTAAGATTTTAAGCGTAGACTTGTTGCTTTCTTCTGAGAAAGGCTTTGGAATTTGACAATGATCTACTGGTAAGGTGTTAAGAAAAGATTTGGAATTACTGCTCCATTTGCGAAGTTCAAGTTGAGCACATCCTAATAGATTGACAAGTTGAGTTTTTAGTTCGATAGCTTGCTCTAATGAGGGTGCCCCGGTAGTTACGTCATCGACAAAAGTTTCATGACGAAGAGCCTCAGCGGCGAGTGGATACTCAGCGCCGTGATCACTAGCTAGCTGATGGAGAGTACGGATTGCGAGATAAGGGGAACTGCTAACTCCGTAGGTGACAGTCGCGAGTTCGTACTCATTGACTGGGTCACAAGGAGATTCTCGCCACAGCACGTGCTGATAGCTGCGATCCTCAGGCCTAACCAAAATTCCTCGGTACATTTTTGATATGTCACACGTGAATACTACCGTATGTAGTCTGAAGCCAGTGATAATGTCTATGATGTCAACTTGCAGCTTAGGTCCAGTAAATACAATGTCGTTTAAAGATAAACCGTTTGTGGTTTTGCAGCTTGCGTCGAACACTACTCGCAGCTTGGTAGTTGTGCTCTCAGGGCGAAGGACGCAATGATGCGGGATAAGGTAACGCTTGTCCGTTTGTAAGGACGCATTAGGTACAGGATACATGTGATCCAAACTTTCGTACTCGCGCATGAATTTAATATAATCAGTTTTAAGTTGACTTTGGCGGCTAAGCTTTTTTTCGAGATGAGTTAGACGCGACAAAGAACTATTATATGAATCACCTAACGGGCAGTCGCGATCCTTTAAGAGGAGTGGTACGACGTAGCGACCATTAGATTCTCTATAAGTTAAACTAGTATATGAATGTTCACAGATATCATCCTCGGGTACAGTAATAGGTACGTGCGGTGGTTCCTCGACTTCCCAGAACTGCCTAACTTGTTCATCGAGACTGCATGTAGTGACTAATAGAGAAGACGTTGTAATAGGAGGTAACGATAAATCAGAATCGACAGCACCGGTAAGTATCCAACCGAAAATGCTATGCAGAGCGGCCGGTAGGCCGGGCCCCAGTTTGATACGTTGACCATCATATATTTCGTGGAATAGTTCTGCCCCTATTAATATGTCGACTTCCGCGGGAATATCGTAATCGCGATCGGCTAATATTAAATGCTTGCAATATTCACGAACGACTGACGGTACATTACTGCTAGGCAGTTGAGCTGTTATATGATCTAACACGATCGGCTTAATGTTAAACTGCGGATCGTTACTATCGAGTGGTTTCAAAACGCATTCCGTCACACCCCTAACTTGAAATACTGTGTTTTGTCCTAAGCCAGCGACTGTAAGATTACATCGGCGGAGATTTAAACCGAGAGCCTTGGCGCAAGCCGTAGTGATAAAACAATCCTGCGCGCCGCTGTCAACCAATGCGCGCACGGTGCGCTGTGTGCCGGCGACAGGGTTGCACACGCGCAGCTGACACGTACCTAGTAGTACTATACCGCTACTGCTTCCGACATGAGCACCGGTGCTCGCTTGAGTGGCAGCGCTAGAGCTGGGTTGCGTTTGCTCAGTATGTAGTAAGGTGTGATGACGTAATCCGCATAAAGTACAAAATACTTTAGAAAAGCATTTATCTACGACGTGATTAGTACGTAAACAGTTGGTGCACATTTTTTTGTTTTCAATTAAAGTGAGTCTAGCACCAGAGTCTAAAGATTGAAAAGTAGGGCACCTATAGATTGAGTGCGCTTCATTACAACAAGAACAAGTGAATGATGTCGTAGGTTGAGATTTAGTAAGATAAGATGAGCGTTTTGATCCGCTGCTATTCTGCCGATTACTCGCTGGCAATTGTTTTCGTTCAATGGTACGGGTAGAATTGGTAGAACTCAAAGATAGTTCGCTAGTTTCTAAGATCTTTACGTAGTCTTGAAGAAACTTTAATAGTTCACTAAATGAAGGTATTTCTGAACTGTTTTGAGATTCGAACCGTTTGCGGGTATCTGAATCGAGGGTACGAGAGGCTAAATGAAATAAAATAAAATCACCAAAGTTTTTGATATTTAAAGATTGGAGCGCATGATATGATTCATAAAACACGTTTGTTAATACTTGCAATTCTTGAAAATTACCCGATTTAACTGCTGGATAACTTAAGAATTTATCTAAATATGTCAAAGCTAAGATACGTTTGTTTTGGTAACGTTCGATTAAGGCGTCGAAAACAACTTCATAATTATTGGCTGTCATTGGAATCCCTTTTACAATCGATAAGGCGGGTCCGCGTAAACACGACACAAGGTAATGGTATTTTTCTATTTGTGATATAGAATTATTCTCATGAATTAAGTGAACAAACGTATCATAAAACGTTTGCCAGTTTTCGATGTTGCTATCAAATTTAGGTAGATCAAATTTAGGTAAACGCGCATTGACTTTGGAATTCCCGGAATGCGTGAGATCGGAGTCGACTCGCGCCGGCGACGCGCCGCCCGCGCCCGCGGCCGAGCCGTCCGCTGGCGATCCGGTGACGTTGAAGCTCTTCTCGTATATCGGCAACGTGCTACCCGCTGCGATCACCGCATAATACAATTCGTCAAATGAAACCATAGAATTTTGGTTAATTTGTACATCGGGTTTGATTGCTAACTCTAAAGTTTGTATTTCATTACACAACGAACCAAATTCTTCGCGAATTGAATGAACTCGAGTGTATCTCGACTTGAACGCCGATACCTTTGAACGATCTTGAACCATTTCGTTAGATAAGTCGTAAAGGATTTGCATAGCTCGGAATACATATTCGCGTTGTGATTGAAGTATTTTAAGTTTACTTGCTTCCATGTTTTTTAGTTCGAAGCTAAAAATAAAATAATGTTAGATAGCCTACTTTGGTGTATGAAGGTAAATGAAATCAATTTAGGTGTAGATTTGAGGTGGAGTGTGTAAGTACCTATTTACATATATAAGTTTTATAATGTAAATGTAACATAAATACCATAAAATATTGTTACGAATTCTATAAAATTTATAAAATATTTTGGAGGTAGGTTCCAATCTTATATGAAGACTCGAACAAAATGTAATGAAGATGTAATGCTACTAAATTGTAATGACTTGTGAATCCGTATAGTATCACTGTACGTATAACCAACACAATTTTATAAGGTTATACCTAGTTTTACAATAAAATGCGTAATTTTGCTTATTTCTCAGAGTTTTCGATCGAAATTGAACCTGAGATTAACAAAATACTGTTTTTCCATAGGTATTCGCGCTCGTAATGGACCAACTTTATGTTTTGAACTAATAAAGTAAAAGTTTTTTTTTGTACATAGTTTTGTCTGGCTGGTCAACCCAAGAATTTACCAGGCTAAAAGATGGAGATAAAGGAAACTGAATAGGCACTTACAAGGTCTCACGTTCCACCACAACACTGTTATTTTTCTTGATTGTTAGTATTTTTAAAATTGTCGAGATAGCGGCCGCTTCGGTTCGTTTTAAATTCAATATGTCTGCTGCACAGTGTTCTTTTCACTCAAACACGTATATCATTCGCCGTGAGAGGGCGACACCGTACATTGGTTGTAGTTTGTGGGTTTTAGGCGCGAAATTTAAACCCTGCGTGTTTAGGAGTTAGGAAAGGGATGGAAATGAAGGAAATTAGGGATTATCTCAAAGCCTGTTCAATACTAATAAAATAACCATGAAGAGTTATGTTTTTTGTTTAATCGTACTAATATCTGGTACAAGTTGGATTCGAAAAATTCTTTCACTCATAGGAAGCTCCATTATCCTCGAGTGATACTTACTTTTATCCTAGTGAACACAGGTGAAACCGCGGGAGACAGCTAGTTATATTATAAAGTCCTTTAAATTTAAAATACTTTTTTCCATACGCAATATTCGACCACGGAATCACCTACAATT
>CATOBL010000419.1:0-32000 GCA_951394255.1 Polyploca ridens
CTGGATTAGCATATAGGCTTCTTTTTATCCCGGAAAAACCATACTTAGGTCCCTCGCGCGAGAACACGGGTGAAACCATGGGGAGGAAACTGGTTGTTAATAATTTGAAAAATAAAATGGTCCGAAAAATATAAAAAAAAAATGTTACCTTGCTCCGTTACTTACCAGATCTTCTCAGTTGAAGGCAGACTTCCAAATCAGTGGTAACTTCAGTAAATTTGACCTTCGCGCTTTCATGGGCGATTCGTTTTTCGTTCCCGAGGGATATCATGTTTTCCCGGCATAAAAAATGTAATCCAATACATTGAACGCCTCGTATGAAAATGAAATCTGAAATCGCAATCAAATCTTGCAGTATAATCATGTGTCTCATTTAAACCTCTCTTAATAGAAGGGGTAGCATGTGCTTAGTTAGAGCATCCTAAATCTTATAGTTTCGGGTGACATATTTTTCACATATTTAAAGTATAAATCTCAAAAATACCGTAAATCAATGATTACAAAACTAAGGATACATCCAACGGAACATTTTGCAAAAAACTTCTTCATACAAGTAAACAGTACCGCCATTTATTTAAAATCGATCGAACTACGAAGTGCCGCGTTGCATAGGCGTACGATGTAACCTTGTTTGTGCGTACATACAAGAAAAAAAAAACAATAATCGAACGAACTGTTCCGCGGACCGCAGACGACTGAGTTCGCTGTCTGCCAGATGGTTACCACCGGAGAAAAGTCTGCCTTGCTAAATATAAGCTTATGATACTGTTAAGAATAACATATTAAAATTTCAGATTTGTTAAAATATGTTTGAAATTGCAAAAAAATGCACTTTTACGTGTCTGCCGTGATGTTATCACGTTCATTAGATTTTTGTACCTTTGACACCTGATTTACTCTGAACCCACCGCGACCGGGCTTAGTTAGTCCCTATCTCATGTACAGTAGGTATAGGAGAGTAACTGGACAAAATCTAAGGTTTGTTGAAATATGTACTATCTGCTTTTCACTGGCTCTCTAGCTATAATGTCAAATATCAATCTGCAATCAGAAAATCAAGGAGAACAATCGTTAAACAAGAATCTGACGGACAAATACCTACAATCCCACGTTTTGCAAATATTATTTAAAGCAGTTCTACATTAGTACAATTTCTTTTCTATAATTGGTAATATTCATAAGTAACAGCCGGCATCAAGTCGTGTTTAACAAGTATAATAATGTATTCCCAAGCGTTATGGCCGCGATACTTCTTGTAGCCGCGCAATATCAAGGCCGAATGTAATTTAATAACATGGCCGTTTTAATTATACTGGAAAATTATTCAAATACTCACGGAATAATTCAGTCTAGTTACTGCCATTGATGGAAACACAGTGAACGACATACACAAACGAACTTAAAAATGAATCAAGAAATTGCTTCAATTCCAACCAACATCTACGGCGATGGCTGCCTCCGAAAAGAAAGGAAAAAGCGCCAAAAACTGTTAATTTTTGAACTGTTTTATGACTTTGCTAACTCAACGACATTGCACGGCCTCAGGTATATCATAGATAGAAGCCTTCATTTGATAGAGAAAATATTCTGGCTGATCACGTTCCTGATGAGCATCGGCATGTGCTTCTACCTCATCACCCAAGTTTGGAACAAGTGGAAGCTCAGTCCGGTGATCGTGACCGTCAGCGAGGCGCTCATCCCCGTCAGCTCCGTGCCTTTCCCCTCCGTCACCATCTGTCCGCAAACTAAATGCAAACTAGACCGTTACAAATTTTCCATGTACGATAAAAATAAAGACATGAGAGATGATAAATACAACGACTTGTCATTAGTTTGTGAGCCATTCGTTAATGCTGCTTATTACGATGAGGAGTGGCCTCCAACAAATACTACAACTGTAGAAAATATTATCGACGTCGCTCCGACATTAAGTGATTTATTTTTAGAGTGTTATTGGCGAGGAGAATTCGTGCAATGCTTAAAATTTTTCAATAGAGTACTGACGGTGGAAGGTGTTTGCTTCAATATGAACGGTCTCGCAGTTAATGAAATATTTCACGAAAATAGTATACAAAGTGAATATAACTATACAACGAGAATACACAGTAATGTCGACAATGACACCGAACCATATCCGAGGCGTGGTAGAGGAAACGGTGCTACGTCTGATCTAACTATATTTCTTGGGGAAAATTTTACAAACTCTGACAAGATTTGTAACGGATATCGTAGTAGCGGTTATAACATCTATGTGCAGCACCCGGCCGATATTCCTCAGTCGTCGGTTCACAGCTTTGCGGCCTTGCACTCTACGACCACATCTCTGGCGCTCAGTTTTAACATAATGAATACATCGGAAAGTTTGAAGAGTTATCTAGCTAACATACGTCAATGTTATTATCCTGGGGAACGACCGCTACGCTATTTCAAAATATATACGACTAGCAACTGTAGGTTGGAGTGTTGGTCGAACTTCACTTACAAACGTTGTGGTTGCTACTGGTTCAGTATGCCACACAACGATAGTAACAAGTTATGTAATAAACGAAAGATAAGCTGTGTAGTAAGCACACAAGATGGTTTGGCTCAAGGAAATATACAAAATGAGGATGGAAGTGACGCTTGCGATTGTCTACCAGCTTGCGATAGTGTCGAGTACGACGCAGATGTATTCAAGTCCGAATTCAATTTAGAAAAATATTTAAAACTTAGATTTGAAGACTTCTTCAGAGATGATGTTCGTAGTTTTTCCCTTATTAACATGTACTTTAAAAAACCCAGTTTTACATCAATGCGACGATCAGAATTATTTGGATGGGTTGATTTCCTTGCTAACTGTGGCGGTCTTCTTGGCTTGTTCCTCGGCTTCTCGTTCCTGAGTCTCGTGGAGATCTTCTACTTCCTCACTCTGCGGTTGTGCTGTACGCTCAAGACAGATTTGCAGGAAGAGAAGACAAACAAACAGGAAAAACCGGAGCCAATGAAGAATAAACTCTTTTAAAAATGTTTGCTTGTAATAGTGTCTGTGTTTATTGGTAACATTGTAAAATAACGAAGTATATCAGATGTTATTGGTTGAAGGGGATATAATTTGCAATTAGGACTAGATAAGCAATTGTTTACTTTATTATGAAATCCTTATTTATTTATTATTAATTATGAATTGTAGATCGTATCATTAGTAGATTGGCATTTTCGTACCCTTTCTTAATAATGTATTGACATTCTTTTGACATCTAAAGTAATCAGATACTTTAGACGTTCAATGTACTATACAATATGTTTAATAATAAAAGGTGATATTTCCAGAATATGGTAAACAAAGAATAGCCCTAACTATACAAAACAAAAACTATAAAAAAACACGCACTAAAAAGCCCAGCACTAAAATGTGTTAAATTATATTAAAATTAAACCAATATTCTCTGTCTATCCTATAAGGGCCTAAGTGTAAGCAATTAATATTTGAATGAAAAAGCGTGGAGCGCTTTTCATATTGTAATTTTCGATATTTCTTCATTATAATCATAATGCTTAGAAATTCTATTGAGTTTCAAGGAAAAGCGCCCACGCTTTTTTATTTTTTTAAACTGTATTTTATATTTAGTTTTTTAATTACAATAAATTATCCATTTTATTATGCTACATATACCATTTTCTCACCCAATCTCACTTTCTTTCACATTTATAATATTTAGCTCCAGTACCTACCCTACCTATATAGACTCTATATTAAAATTTCAGATTTGTTAAAATATATTTGAAATTGCAAATAAAAATTCACTTTTAAACGTGTCTGCCGTGTTACCACAATCATCTGCCATTTTATTTTTCAATAGCAACAGTAGTATATTTCAACATATCCAAATGCCAGCTTTGTTGAAATACTGTTGAAGTACATCAGATTTTTGTACCTTTGACACCAGATTAGCTCTGAACCCACCGCGACCGGGCTTAGTTAGTCCTCATCTCATGTACATTAGGTATAAACTAACTGTAGGTATAAGGTAACTGGATAAAATTTAAGGTTGGTTGAAATACGTACCTACTATCTCCTTTTCACTGGCTCTCTAGCTATATGTATAGTACTCACTTTTCGATCCATTTAATGAATTAATGAATGAATGAATGTTTATTTGCCAGAAAATAGGTATATTTAGATGTTATCAGATACATAGGATTCACTATATTCAACCTTTCGGTCGTGCAAATTTTAGAATTTTAGAAATAAGAAACTAAAGTGTTTTCAGGATTAGAAGATATCGGTGACAGTTCACTTTTGACAATTATAGTCATGCGCCTTAACGATATCCAATCGATTTTTTTGTCGTATCGAGAAAGTTAATAAAGAAAGTCTAATCGATTTTCATTTTAGTGCTTTTATTTTCCAAATTATATTTCCTTATCACTGTCTTACTGCTTAATACCGCCTCGTGTGTAATTACCAACTTTGCACATATGTATCATACTGTACTATTATCGTTGTTCTTAATTTCAGATAATTATTACAGGATTTATGAGAAATTATGTTTGTTAATTGATATTTACCTAATAATGTAAGAATATTCTCTCTCTCTTTGATATCGTACCGATATATCGAAATTTTTTGGTAATTAAAAATATTTCGATATTGATAAACCAATTCAAAAATAATCGATATAACATATATCGATACTTTTTTGAATTTCCCTGTCGATCAAGCATTGTCAATCACTATAGGTCAATGTTCCGTTTCATGCAGCAAGTATTTTAAGTACATCCTATTTCTTAATTTTTAAAATTATCAAGCTATAGTATTAATGTGCTGAAATTGTTTCTTAGTTATATATAGCGATATATATTGTATTTTTGCAATGATATAAAATGGAAATTAATATATTTTTTGTAAAATATTATATTAGTTACTCGCAAGTAGTATGAGTGAACCGGAAAATGTGAACTGTCACCGATATCTTCTAATCCTGAAAACAGATTAATTGGATAGATACACTCAAGATAATCAATGACTCAATAAATTAAATTTAAATACAATCAATATATTAAAAATCAATAAATTAATAGCAAGTCAGAGAAACAACATTAATATCAAATTAATTAATTTCATAATTTAAAATAATCATTAATGGAATAAAAACATCTGTTACATAACCATATAAAAAGATTTTTATTAAATTCTATATAGCTTAGACCAGCAGATAATTCTTGCGGTAATTTATTATATATTTTAACTGCCATAGTATAACAATTTCTATCATAAAAATGAAGTCTATTTCTTGGCAGAACTAATGGCTTTTGTACAATTTTGCGCCTTAAAAGAGCTCGTTCATCTTTCTCAAAGAGTGAAGGGTTATTTCTCACAAATTTACAAATTTCAAATATGTGGAGAGACTGTACTGTAAATAGCTTTTATTCTTTAAATATTGGTCGGCAATAATCTGTCCATTTGAGATTGAATATAGACCTGACACATTTTTGTTGTGCTATAAAAGCTCTTTGGACATCCGTTGAATTTCCCCATATTATTATCCCGTACCTTAGAACAGAGCACACGTGACTATGGTAATCTACTAAAGCTGTTTGTCATATTTTTTATTTTACGAAGTGCAAATACGAATTTTATTTTTATATGTCAAGTATCTCATAAACTTTGTTTTATTCGTATTTATTTTCAAATTTTTAGCATCTAGCCAGTCAAAAATATCTTTTAATGCCTTGTTTGTGACGTTTATTGCATTTTCAGTAGTTTTCTCTATAGTCAAAATGGTAGTAGTGTCATCTGCAAATAATATTGTGTATTGATTTGTCGAGTTTGGCATTTAATTTATATACACCGTGACTTTTTATTCGTCTTAGAAACGCAGACCATAAAATGAACTAATAACTAACGAATAGGTAATAATTATAAAAAAAAAAAATATTCATTATGACGTAGTTTTAAACACCCTGTTACAAGCGCAGTCTACTTGACTCGTGCTCTAGGTTGCTATTTTCTACCATTTTATACGTAAACTTAAATTTATTAACTCAATTTGTCATAATTCTAATAAATTTTAATATTTTTTTATGTATACTAATGATCAAAAAAATTTTGTTCTTAATGATTAGTAACTACCAAGTCATTGGTACATTAAGTGGGCTGCGTTTCTAAGACGAATAAAATGTCACGGTGTATATTATAAACAATATGGGGCCGAGGATGCTGCCTTGTGGTATGCCGTAATGGTTTACTGAGTACCTGAACGTTTCTTCAGTGTTAGTTTCAGAGCACATTTTTTTTAATCTCCATACATTGTTGTCGATGTCTCAAGTAGCTTTCGAACCACTTGTGTGCCGGTCCTCTTATACCATATTGTTCTAATTTGTGCAATAATCTGTCATGGCACACCATATCGAATGCTTTGCTCATGTCTAAGAATACTGCTACCGGGATTTCTTTTTTATCTACTGCATCGATAATTTCTTTGACTAGCTTAAAACATGCTAATGTAGTGTACTTCTTTTTACCAAACCATTTTGTTGCTTACTTATGACATAATTTTTCTCTAAAAACTTCAAAACCCTTGCTCACTTTCTCAAATAATTTTGATAATATAGGAATTAGAGTAATTGGTCTATAGTTTCCTATCTCAGAACGAGGACCTTTTTTATGTATAGGCTTTACCACTGAAAATTTTCAGCCATCGGGGAAAATTCCAGTTTCTAAAGATACATTTATTATGTATGTTAAAGGTTCAGTTATAGCAAATACATTTTTTTTTCAAAATTTTCGTCGTTATATTATCATAGCCTGCTGAGTTTGTATTTCTCGAATTCATTATGGTTTTATAAATTTCCAAACAGGTAACTGTTTCTAAATATATTGACTTGACTAATCTCCTTTCATTAACAGCTTTATTTTTGGGTTTTAAAGTATCTTCCGTATTTGCAATATTTATAAAATATTTATTAAAATAGACCGCAATATCACCACCATTCTTTAACATATCTTTCCCATTTGTGATTTCCTTTATTTCATTGTTCAAATTACTATTATGATTAAGTCTATCATTTATTATCCTCCAAGTCGGTTTACATTTGTTTTCTGCTTTTTTTATATATTTTTTGTTATTATCTTTCCGTATTACCATTGCATTCAAAATCATTCAAGTGCATGTCAGGCCAGGCGTAGTGTAGGGTTCCGTAGTTGCCCATTACAATATGCGGACTTATGTAGAAGGGGACTATTTACTACCTGTTACATACAACTAACGACTTCATCTGAGTAATTCTCAATGGCTATGTACGAAATTTTAGGATTTTAACATATTTTTACACCATATTATGGTGGCAATACTATTCTCAAATATTTCATATGGCCATCATAAATGAATTTCAAAGTTTGTCATCAGGATTTTGGCGAAAAAATACGTAAATTTTTCGACCACTTCGCATATTATTATTTTTTCAGCAAAAAATCCCGTATGTAGTAACTGGTTAAATCATATTTAGCGTGATTATCCTAGAGCTTGTGTATCGTTTTATGTGTGTATTTTTACTATTTATTTGATTTTGATAACTATTATAGATATTATTATAAATATTAAAATTACAGATAGTTCCGATTTATAGTTTCTGTGAAATACGTGAACAAACATACACACATTTATAAGTATCTATAACATACACCTATATTATTTTTTCATTGTAAATATTATTTGAAGTTTTTTTTCATTTGAAGTCTGTGAAATATTTTCAAGAGAATAAATACGTCGTGCTCTTTCGCAGTATCAGATTAGAGTTATTTCATACTTTTTAGTGTATTTTGAAGTAGTTTTTTTTTTATTTATGTAATTCTTGTATTAATATTGATACATCGATATCTAACATAACCAAACCTATCGATATCCTACCGCGTACCTACGCGTCAATCACTAACGAGTGCATACTACCGACTAAAGTGTGCATAGTCTGCGTTAGCGCGTGTTGAAGCAAACGTTTTATTTTTTCGCGCACTTTTTATGCGGCGCGGTGTGGTGCGGTGTGGCGCGATATGTCAGTATTATTTGTGCGCCGAGTTTTTGTCCGTCATGTGCTTTACTGCATAAAGACTGCATAGAATTGTATAGGTTATATTTTCACAGACTAAAAAATTCGCCGCGGATAGTCTGTCATCTGCGCTGCACCTTATACTGCGACAACTGTCATTTTGTTTCCTTACCATGCCTAAAATGCATGGTTTGGTACGAAATGGGTGTAGGCACTGTAATGTTATCTAAGTGAAGGCGCGGTCACTTTTAGGGCAGGTCCAGAGGTTCGTTCAAGGTTTTTACGTACGAACATTATATTTTCATAAATGTAATGTATAATGGGTAGTATTCATAATTAATTACCGCCATCAAGTCGTGAATGTATTCTCATGCGTTATGGCCGCGCAATATCAAGGCCGAACGTAATTAATAACATGGCTGGTTTAATTAAATTGGAATATTATTTAGATACGGAATAATTCAGTCTAGTTACTGCCACTGATGGAAATACAGTGAACAACATAAACAAACAAACAAACATAAAATGGACCAAGAAACTGCTGCAATTCCAACCAACAACTACGGCGATGGCTGCCTCCGAAAACAAAGGAAAAAGCGCCAAAAACTGCTAACTTTTGAACTGTTTTATGACTTTGCTAACTCAACGACATTGCACGGCCTCAGGTATATCATAGATAGAAGCCTTCATTTGATAGAGAAGATATTCTGGCTGATCACGTTCCTGATGAGCGTCAGCATGTGCTTCTACCTCATCACCCAAGTTTGGAACAAGTGGAAGCTCAGTCCGGTGATCGTGACCGTCAGCGAAGCGCTCGTCCCCGTCAGTTCCGTGCCTTTCCCCTCCGTCTCCATCTGTCCGCAAACTAAATGCAAACTAGACCGTTACAAATTTTCCATGTACGATAAAAATAAAGACATGAGAGATGATAAATACAACGACTTGTCATTAGTTTGTGAGCCATTCGTTAATGCTGCTTATTACGATGAGGAGTGGCCTCCAACAAATACTACAACTGTAGAAAATATTATCGACGTCGCTCCGACATTAAGTGATTTATTTTTAGAGTGTTATTGGCGAGGAGAATACGTGCAATGCATTCAACTTTTCAATAGGGTACTGACGGTGGAAGGTGTTTGCTACAATATGAACGGTCTCGCAGCCAATGAAATATTTCGCGAAAATAGTGTACAGAATGAATATAACTATACAACGAGAATACACAGTCATGTCGACAATGACACCGAACCATACCCGAAGCGTGGTAGAGGAAACGGTGCTTCGGCTGATCTAACTATATTTCTTGGGGAAAATTTTACAAACTCTGACAAGATTTGTAACGGATATCGTAGTAGCGGTTATAACATATATGTGCAGCACCCGGCCGATATTCCTCAGTCGTCGGTTCACAGCTTCGTGGCTGTGCACTCTACGACCACATCTCTGGCGCTCAGTTTCAACATAATGAATACATCGGAAAGTTTGAAGAGCTATCCAGCTAACATACGTCAATGTTATTATCCTGGGGAACGACCGCTACGTTATTTCAAAATATATACGGCTAGCAACTGTAGGTTGGAGTGTTGGTCGAACTTCACTTACAAACGTTGTGGATGCTACTGGTTCAGCATGCCGCACAACGATAGTAACAAGATATGTAATAAACGAAAGATAAGCTGTGTAGTAAGCACACAAGATGGTTTGGCTCAGGGAAATATACAAAATGAGGATGGAAGTGACGCTTGCGATTGTCTACCAGCTTGCGATAGTGTCGAGTACGACGCAGATGTATTCAAGTCCGAATTCAATTTAGAAAAATATTTAAAACTTAGATTTGAAGACTTCTTCAGAGATGATGTTCTTACTTTTTCCCATATTAACTTGTACTTTAAAAAGCCCAGTTTTACATCAATGCGACGATCAGAATTATTTGGATGGGTTGATTTCCTTGCTAACTGTGGCGGTCTTCTTGGCTTGTTCCTCGGCTTCTCGTTCCTGAGTCTCGTGGAGATCTTCTACTTTCTCACTCTGCGGTTGTGTTGTACGCTTAAGAGAGATTTGCAGGAAGAGAAGAGAAACAAGCAGGAAAATCTGGAGCCAATGAAGAATAAACTTTTTTAAAAATGTTTGCTTGTAATAGTGTCTGCGTTTATTGGTAACATTGTAAAATAACGAGTTATATCAGATATTATTGGTTGAATTGGAGTTGATATAATTTGCAATTAGGACTAGATGTGCAATGGATCACAAAACCTTATAAATTATGAACATACTAATGGTACGGTCTACAACACAAGTATATATTGTCATTTTAGTACCCTTTCTTAACCTGTAGACTGTTTGTTAATTAGGACTAGATAAGCAATTGTTTACTTTATTATTATTTATTTATTATTAATTATGAACATACTAATGGTACGGTCTACAACAATAGTAGATTGGCATTTTAGTACCCTTTCATTCTTTTGACGTCTAAAGTAATCAGATACTTTAGACGTTCAATGTACTATAAAATATGTTTTCAAACAAATACACATATTGATAAAAAGTGATATTTCCAGAATATGGTAAACAAAGAATAACCCTATCTATACTAGTGACTTTTTTCGTATGTTTGAAGGGTATGATTTTAATTACTTAAAAAACTAAAAAACGCGCACTAAAAAGCCCTGCACTAAAATGTGTTAAATTATAATAAAATTAAATCAATATTCTCTGTCTATCCTGCAAGGGCCTAAGTGTAAACAATTAATATTTGAATGAAAAAGCGTGGGGCGCTTTTCATACTATAATTTCCGATATTTCCTCATGATATTGATAATGCCATGTCTGGTCAATCACATACATTTTATAATTAGTGTAGAATTTACACGTATAGATGTCGCTACAAACATCGTTTGGACTGATTGAGAATTAATTCTTAGTCAAAACGCTACTAAATCATTTTTGATGAAGCTTTGTTGCAAGGGAATATAATTTGAGGTTTAATAATTTATTAAATTCATATGTAAAACTCGTATCTTAAATATTTGCAATTTATGTAATTTTACTTAAATCTTACGACCTTACATAGATGGCCTAAGCGTCGCGCGTCAATTTACGAAATTTTGTAAAGGATAATGGGCGGTGTCGTATTTTGTGTTGTAAACCTTATCATATCAAATGAAATCTATGTCATATGAAAGGTCTCCATGAGTATTACATTTGTTAGTATGGGCATACTTAAGTATGTATCGCGTGCAAGGAAAAAGTTATAGTGGTTTAATTTATTCAACAAAATAGCTTAGATTACAATTACAGATATTAAGATACTTTTCAGTAAATAGACAGCTTTTACTCGGCGAATCTGCTCTAATATAGTAATGTCGAGTAGCAGCTATATAGTAGCTTCTTAAACATGAAACTTGGGAATCGACAACTCTATTACTGCACTCATGTGTGGTATAAACGAGAAATGGTAGCTACTATACGACTATTGAATAAATGCACTATAAGAATATCGAATAAACATTTACACAACACGGTTAAAGCACTTAAAGCAAAAAATGCTAAAAAATCGTAATAAAAGCTTTTACACTACATTGTGGGTACTACGTAGCAACTACTCAACATTTATTCGATCTGTAGCCGAATAACTCATTCATTATTCGACTGTTTGCTAGTTGGGGAGCTTACTCAGCAACTACATTGACGACAAGGATGTATTGAAGTAGCCAGTCTGCACTTGCTTCCCTTGGCAGTTAATTCAAGGCTCAATTCTAATTAATAATTATGCCTATAACAGGTGGAGATTTCGAGATGGCATATTAATTGATTACGAAAATTAGGTTTATTATTTTATTTATTTATTTTTCACTACGATTGCGAGAAAATAAAATCAACCAATACAATTTTTATTTCTCTTTCTCTTCCATCTGTACATTATGTTCCTTCCGTAAATTTTAACAAGAACTAATTTTTCTAAATCATAAAGTAGATGCTCTTTACACGTTTCTATTTGTATATATTTTTTTATATTATTTATAATAAGATTTTTAATATTTAATTTACATTTAGAATTTTCAAAAACTTCACAATAAATAATTAATGAAAATAAAAAAAAAAATATCCTGGGACATGCTTCCTTAACTATAGAATAGAGCATCTCACTTGGTGCTTTCAGTGTTAGTTCCTTGATTCCATAATTTTTATTTAATATCAAAATTTGTTTAGGGTCATTCATAATTTCGTCATGTTTTAGAAATTTTTCATTGCATTCTTGGCAATAATATTTTTGGTTGCATTTCCTTGCAAGATACCCTGCAAAATAGGCAATTGAACAATCTTCTAGGGTCGCTGCAGTTGGCTGAAAATTGTTTAAATTGGCGGTTGATGTTGATTGTACATCTTGCGAGTAGGTCTGATATGGTTCATCGAGATAGCAGACTCTCACTATACTGACGATCTTTAAAACAATAAGCTTTGATTTTATCTCTAAACTAACACTCCGCCCCGCCGTTTTACCTGCGCCCTCTGCTTTACCCACTGGATGTAGGGATGGAATTTCTAAAATCCTATCTTCGACTACAAAAGGAACCAATGTATTCCAATTTTTTAGTTAATAGAGACATAGTAAAATCCTCCCCTTAAAACATTATTACCCCTTTTTGCCCTACTAGGGTTCGATTTTCGGGAAACCACGTGTTTCTTTATTTTTTATACGATGTATTAAAACCGTGTTTCAAGTTAATCTGACCGCGCAGTAGGTTTCTTCCATACAAACTTTAACGCCCCCTAAACCCCCTTTTAAGGGTAGTTTTAAAAATCTAATAATGAGAAGCAGCATTCGATTTGATTAGATAAGTAATAGTGCTAAGTAATAGCGTCAGCGACTGCCAAGCGATACAAACACCATGATTAAGGTTCTGTGGTATCGGGATTCGGTGGGCGTAGTGCAGGCAATGAAACAACGTAATACTATCGCTTCGGAAAAGTCCCGTATGAGGAGAAGAAGCGACGCAACAAACTCCTCACGGGCCCCGATAGGTTTACTGTTATAATATTTCAATTAATTAGGTCATCACTTCACTTCACAATCTTAGTCTTAACTTAATAAGTTACAGAACCGGGTAAAACAATGATCGTACTGATCTGTGTCTAGCTCGAGAGCTTGTGAAAAACTAACTCTTACAAATACAAATACCCTCACTTTTATATGCTTTGCTATTTGCGTTATGGTCAGTGTTGCCACATCACTCAATCCTTCTACCATAATAATATGATCCAACCAATATGAATACATATCTAGTAAATATCTAACATAAGTTTCAAATTTATAAACCCAAGGAATGAGATTTTTCAAGAGAAAAAGAGCGCGACGGACTGAGCGAGCATTGGAACATGACGTCACACGCATCGAGTACCGGGCGGTTGAATCCCGCGTCGCGCGCTCATTTAAAAATTCTATATCTCGGAATGTAATTGTCGTATTGAAATAATTCTTTCACATATATTTTTTATTTTCTACAGAAAATACGATGAGCTAACATTCAGAATTAGTGAACATTCTTCATTGTTGATGAACAATAGCTAGAGTATTTTGGGAATTGTCTCAATTAACCGTGGGGTAAGATGCAACTTAAAATCAGTATTTTTAGAATTCGAATAACATAATAATAATTCTTTGGATTAGTTTAGGACTTAATGTATGGAATTTTTATCTTTTTTGAACAAAAGTATATAGTAAATGCTACGCTCTACCTCTCTTACAAAAAAACAAAAAAAAATACAAATGTGCCCATTGTTCTTTAAAATTAAATTCTTTCAACAGTGTCATCTGTTGTCATTTACTGAAAAACAAACATTGCTGTAGTCACTTACAAACCCAGAATAGGAATTAGTACCCCAATCTCACCACCGGCGCTGTACTTGCGCGAGTTATGGTGGTAACTTTTGAAGTATGGGCGCTGTCTCTCTGTTGTACGTAGTATTTATATACTCTGAGATAATGCTAATAAATTCTATTGGGTTTTAATTAAGTCTTAACTTAATTACAAAATTTGCTTAGACTTAGGCCCTTACAGGATAGACGGAGAATATAGGTAATAGGAATATAGATAGACTTTATTATTATTTAACACTTTTTAGAGCAGGGCTTTTAAAGCTTGTTTTTTAGTTTTTTTAAACTTTAATTTATTTTTAAGCGACTTCAAAAGAAGGAAGGGTTTTTAATTTTTAGTCACAATAGATTAACTATTTTATTATGCTACTTATACCATTTTTTCACCCAATCATAACATTTGATTCCACATTTATTATACCTTTTTCGCTCCAGTGCCATTATATCTCAAGATGTAATTTATATTATATTATATCCCATAGTGAAAAGCCGGCTTTAAATCGGTGCAATAAAAGTCACTTTACAAGCAAGTGTATTGAAAAAAGCTTTTCGCATTTATTTGGTTAGGAAAATTTTAATAATTGTAAAAGTAAGTCATTATGTACAATTTCAATTTCTGTCATTTCTAGTACCCTAACCCAATAGTAGACCAAGCGGGGATTTTGGGATTTACTCAAGCGTGGCAGAATAACATAAGAGGGGAAACCTTGCACCCATTTAAGTACCCCCACCCTTTATATAGGGTTCCTGTATAGGTGGTTCGTGTCTAGGATAGCCGATATTTTATTTCAAACCTTTAAGGAAACTTCTCCACATAATTGTCAAATTATTGGTCAACACGACAAGGATATCAAGCTGAACCGTCTGTCGCTCGAGTATTTCATTGTCACGATTTTCTTTTGCATTTTTAGAAATCGTCCATGATTTTTTGTCGCGTCTAAATCTTTTGAATAGGAATATCTTAGTCAAAGTCAAAGTCAAAGTCAAAGCCATTTATTCAATTTAGGCCCCAGAAGGCTACTTATGAAGGTCAAATTTACTGAAGTTACCACCGGTTCGGAACTCGGCCTTCAACTGAGAAGAATCCGGCAAGAAACTCAGCAAGGTTACATTTTTTATATATTTTTTGACAATCTGACTATGTTTGGCTTTTTTTTTTCCAAATAATTAAAAATAAAAAAGATATACCTAAGCATAGATACAGACGAAAAAAGAACAAGAAAATAAATAAAAAATAATAACCTTAAAAATACAAAACACACAATTATTGACCTACTGGCTTTTGTATAAGTATGAGCAAGGTGCACTTGTGCAGAGTGCAGCTACCTACTTCCAGACATCTTTATCTTCAATATAATCGGCTACTTTATAATAAGCTCTTTCTTTCAGAACTTTTTTTATATGTGATTTAAATTTAAAATCAGTCATCTTGGTCACCGCAAGTGGTATTTTGTTATAACAGCGCACACTATTGCCAAGAAATGACTTACGAACTTTAGCTAGTCTAAAATACGGAACAACTAATTTCTCTTTTTGTCTTGTATTGATATTATGAGTCTCCATTTTTGTTTTATACATTTCTTTGTTTTTACGTATGTACATTATATTTTCATAGATATAAAGTGATGGTACGGTCATAACGTTTATTTCCTTAAATAATTCCTTTAATGATTCACGAGCACCCATAATAAATTGCACGAATTGCTCTTTTTTGTAATATAAAAATAGTCTCAATACTACTACCTACTACCTTTTACCCCTTTTCTACCCCTTCGAACGGCCACGTCAACCATGCAAACCGGCAGATTAATATTCCTCCGTTATCAGAAACAAGTTTGTGACTACCAGTTAAAGTGCATACATCACATAACCTTTTATTATTTTTTGCATTTAATCTTCAGAATCCAAAAGGTCCCCAATTCCCCATGACCCTCGAGTAAATCCCTATTGAACATCTTGGGCTGCCCTACTACAACTTGGTCTCATATGTAGAGCCTTTTGATTTTTTTCGGAGACAGGATCGAATAAGGTAATAAAAATATTTTTCAATAATCGCCGTTTTCTCAGTGACTGTACCATTTAAAAAAAATCGTTAAATGCGGATTGCAATAAAAAATTCAAAGACTTAAGGCCCAGAATACTCTCGAGCAGATTTCAGTTTTCACCCTTGCGCCACATTTTCACATAATATTAGCGGAAATTATAGGAACTAAGCAAACAAAAAATACTAGCTCCCTCTATTTAGAAGTGCGTCATTGCAAACAAACAATTAAACATAATACACCGCCATCTAAACATTTCCGCGAGAACGACACTGTTTGAATTGGACACAGTAAAAATGTAAACAGTAGACAAACTGCAGACAAACATTAAAAATATAATTTTTCAAATACTTTAAAAAACTTTTGACGGGCCAGTTGGCGTAGTTGGTTAAGATCCGCCGCCGATCTTATGTTCGATTCCCACCAAGGATATGCATCTGTGTGCATGAACATGTTTGAATGTCCCGAGTCTGAGTGTAAATATGTATAGTAAGTACTAGCAACCCGCCCCGGCTTCGCACGGGTACAATGTCATAATGTGGTGTCAGTGGAGCGATTTGCGCGACCGCCCATGCCACCCGATCACGGTATTGCGACTGTTTCTTGCTAATTTTAAATCTGTGATATCATTTAAAATATTAATGATAATTATTTGCTGTAAAGCATTGAGCTATTATTACCACGTATAGAGGTGCTATCATAAGCAAAGCTTATGTCCCATTTCTTTAGAGTCGACTAAAGGTTTCTTTAGCACTGAAACAATAATTAGTCGTCTAAGCAGACAGTAGAAACACGTAGCGCTATTAGAAAGCTTTTAGGAGTATTTTTCTCGCAAACACCGTTATTTTCACGGCGCTTACGCGTTTCGTTCATCGTTTTACAACAACAAGTGTGGCCGGATGGCCTCACTTGAACGGAACATAGTTGTGATGTGTGGCATCTTCTCTTTACGTAGTAGTAATGAGGATCTATCTGATGGTTAAAACTGCAAAACCCGTTGCGTGGTTTAGAGTTGATAAACAGAGAGACAAACAGACGCGGAAAACGACTTCTTTTTATACTATTTAGAGATGTATTTACAAGTTCTGCTTAGTTCGGGATCAGGTAGCCGTGTGTGAAAAATTTCTCAAGATATTTATTTTTAAAAGTTGATACTTACGATAATATTTCTCAGGTTAGGTAATTGTCTCCCAAAACCAGAATTCTTTTACATACGCTACTTAGGTAATTGTCGTCGGGTCACGAAACTAAGCGTTTTATCTAAATACAATTTGTGTTCTATAAATTCGGAGAAAACAGGCTGTGACAAATGGACAGACAGGAGAGTATCCTACTCGTATACAGCTGTGAGCTTTCATAATGTGCACAAATTAAAAGGAGGGACTATGTTGAATTTTATTGACCGTTTTTTAAATTACTTTATATGTATTTTTTAAATTTTATAAACGTGGTTTAGGAAGGATATGGGGCGGTAGTTCTTCAATAGGGCCTTATCGCCTTTTTTGAAGAATTTATTTACTCTCCATACTTCTGGTATTGTACCTAGGGTATAAATCTCGGAATATCGCAATATTGGAATCTCGGCACCGTGCATAAGGACTTATTTTTATAAAGTTGGCAGGTGAGGTGATACTTCTGAGCTATCGCTGTCAAATTTATTGAGCGGTATCACCGAGGTATGTAAATGTAACATAATTGCATTTTTGAGCAATGAGGATCATTTACGTTCAAAAGTATCCTTTGTCCTTCTCCACTAATTGAACTATCTCCCTGCCAAATTGTATTTAAATCTGTTCAGTGGTTAAGCCGTGAAAAGGTTACAAACTGACAAATATCCAGTTGCGTGGTGGCCGAATTATGACGTCAACGTTAATGTACAAGCGGGAGCGAGCGTATTAATTAAGCTGTTTTTAAAACTTTAATAACTTCGTCATTTATTGATGGATATTCATAATTTAAAAAACATTATGCTCAAAAAGGTTATGTGCATCCTCTGTAGTAATAAAAAAGTTATCATTTTGTTATGTGAATGATCCTTATTGCAGGCATCTAACTCAAAAAGCTATTTTGACCCATATATTATAAAATTTCCCGCCTCATGCTAAGCATCCACCTCAAGGAAGTATTATAGTATAATGGTTTGGAAAAAAAGTTATTCCAATTTTATTACTTTTATTGATATAAAACTGTGCCTGGCTCACTGATTGGCTGAAAAAACTAAGCTACCGGTGGTTAGGGTTGCAGAAACAGGAACCTCCTCACAATACGAGCTGTATCGAGGAATACTGCCGAGAGCCGAGAGGCTTTCGGCCATCAGGCAATTGGCCGTTACGACAATCGGCACAATGATAGCCGAGCTCACTACTAGTAATTGTAAATATACGATGGCTTCACATTCCAACTAATCAGTCCAGTAAGTACTAGAAACTTAGTCAACGTAAGATGTGTAATATTTTCCTTACTGTTCTAATTTTACTGTGCCATTGTCATTTGACGACTACGCGAGTGGACCACAATAATACAATGAATATAAAAGTTTATCGGCTCGACTCGATAACTACAGATGACTCGATGACCGCAGTAGAGGCAGTGATGCCCGCCCCGACTTCGGGGCACCTACTGTTACCAGTATCAGTCAACCTACCTTTCATACCTTTTCTTTGATCTCAAAATAAACAATATTTAATGAGGTATTATTTAATCAGGTAACTAACTAAATAGGTAATTGCTCATTAAAAATAATATTTATTGCTGATTTTTCATTTCGCATGATTTGATAAAAAAAAAAAAAAAAAAGCATTTTCCGGGATTGAATCATCACCTCCTTCAGTCGGGAGTACATAAATACCCCGCGCCTTAGCCCCCTAGGCTACCCTACCATACCTTTCATAGACGAAAATAAGAATTAGTCTCTGTCAGTACCACGACATGCCTCGGTGACAATTATCAAAAGCATCAATCATAACAGATTTTATTTTATATATTTTTATTTATAACAAGCAAATAATAGGCTCAATTGCCTTAATTTGACTAGCATGCATTTTCCAGTGCCTTCTAAAGATAATTTGATATGATTTTTTACTAATTTGAGAGGGTTTTATGTATGTGAAAATTCTGAAAAAAAATGACACAGGTCCGTCTAGCAACGCGGATCGCCGCGGAATGCGAGTGAGCGCGAAGCAAAATACGCGAGTTGCAGGACAATAGAGTGCGGTATGATGTTCATGGTGCTCAGATTAAATTGACGTAAGCGACTTTTTTTAAAATCATTATTATGAAAAACTGAATCGCAAATTCAAAAAACTAAATCGGGCGTTTATTTGCTTATGATATGTACTCTATTGATGAAAAAAATCGTATTAAAATACCTTCAGGCGTTGGATATATTTGGGAATTTCTTGATTTTCAGAGGTATGTTTGTCATTTTTTTTTATCGAGGCTTTTAATTGAAATCGTGTTTTCGGCTCGGGCGATGTGTTTGTTATATCCTTAAGTATCATATATTTCAATTTCAATACCGTAGAGCTAGCAGGTTTCATATAATTTGGGCTGCAATGTAGAGACTTTTGCCCATTTCTGCCTCTTAATAAAACCATATTCGCGTGACTTCAACCCTCAAGTTAAGCTAAAATTTCCACAAAATTGAATAGATATTTTTTAAAGAGCTAATTCATTTAAAATAGTGCACACTTATAAGAGATCTGAGTGATCTCAGATAATCTAATTATTTTAATAATAAATAAATAAAATAAGCCCTTATTAAATAGTATAGGATATAAGGTCAATAAAGTTTATGAATCTAGATCATGTTTTACAAAAGAATACATGTAAACATATTAAAAGTGCTTAATCTTCAATGGATCCGCTTTTTCTTGCTTGTTTGTCTTCTCTTTCTGCAAATCTCTCTTTAGCGTACAGCACAACCGCAGAGTTAGGAAGTAAAAGATCTCCACGAGGCTTAGGAACGAGAAACCGAGGAACAAGCCAAGTAGACCGCCACAGTTAGCGAGGAAGTCAACCCATCCAAATAATTCTGATCGTCGCATTGATATAAAACTGGGTTTCTTGAAGTACATGTTTATAAACGAATACTTCAGTTTATTATCAGTTGGGAAATTGTTATCGTTGACATATCTTCCTAAATTGAATTCGGAATTAAGTACATCTGCGTCATACTCGACACTGTCACAAGCTGGTAGACAATTGCATGCATCACTTCCATCTTCATTTTTTAGATCTCCCTGAGCCAAACTGTCTTGTGTTGCTACTACACACTTTCTACTTAGCTGTGTACATATCTTGTTACTATCGTTGTGCGGCATGCTGAACCAGTAGCATCCACAAAGTTTGTAAGTAAAGTTCGACCAACATTCCAACATACAGTTGCTAGCCGTGTATATTTTGAAATAGCGTAGCGGTCGTTCCCCAGGATAATAACATTGACGTATGTTGGCTGGATAACTTTTCAAACTTTCTGACGTATTTATTATGTTAGAACTGAGCGCTAGGGATGATACTGTACTCTGCAAGGCTGCGAAGCTGTGAACCGACGACTGAGGAAAATCGGCCGGGTGCTGCACGTAGATTTTATATCCACTATTGATACCGTTACACTTCTTGTCAGAGTTTGACATCATTTCTGTTATCATTATAGATAAATCAGGCGAAGCGCCGTTCCTTCTTCCATGCCTCGGATATGGTTCATTGTCACTGTCGACATGACTGTGTGTTCTAGTTGTATATTTATAGTCATTCTGTATACTATTTTCTTGAAATATTTCGTCAGCTGCGAGACCGTTCATGTTGAAGCAAACACCTTCCGCCGTCAGTACACGATTGAATAATGTATTGCAAAACGTCAGTTTTCTTCGCCAAAAACATATTATCATGATATCATATAATTTCGGAGCGACATCGATTATATTTTCTACTGTTGTACTATTTGTTGGAGGGAAAACATTGAATTCCATGTCTAAAGATAAAACATAATTGAATTGCTCGCAAACTAATAAAATGTCGTCGTATTTAGTATCTCTGTCGGTGTTATTTGCCTTGTACATCGAAAAGTTGTAACGGTCTAGTTTGCATTTAGTTTGCGGACAGATGGTGACGGAGGGGAAAGGCACGGAACTGACGGGGACGAGCGCTTCGCTGACGGTCACGATGACGGGACTCAGCTTCCACTTGTTCCAAACTTGGGTGATGAGGTAGAAGCACATGCCGACGCTCATCAGGAACGTGATCAGCCAGAATATCTTCTCTATCAAATGAAGGCTTCTATCTATGATATATCTGAGGCCGTGCAATGTTGTCGCCTTAGCAAAATCGTAAAGCATTTCAACAATTAGCAATTTTTGATGCTTTTTCCTTTTCTTTTGGAGGCAGATATCGCCGTTAATATTGTCTGGAATTGTAGCAGTTTCTTGATCCATTTTATTTCGTGATGTGACTAGCTGTGCTCAGCTTGGTTATGAATTTTAGACTGATACATTACCGGCGCCAGTTGTTAGTAATTTAATTAGGTTAATAACTCCATATATAATTACACTAAACCGTTATCATGTAGATGATACGTTTAGGTAATAGTTGTTATTTATGTGTCGGTGTAACCATAATTATGGATAGCCCTTAGATCTGTAATATAATTGTGAATTTTTAAGTAGGTATTTAGCCATATATACCATATAACCGTATCTAAATATGATTAAAAGACTAGCTGTCCTCCGCGGATCCCGGGATAAAAAGAATATGTCCTTCTCCATACCGTATGCTATCTGCATGCCAAATTTCATGATGATCCGTTGAGTAGTTGAGTCGTGAAGCCGTAACAAACAACTCAATTTCGCATTTATAATTTTAGTAAGGATTAGTTAGGATTTTAGGATTACACATTAATATTATTTCAACACACTTGCTCGTAAAGTGACATTTATTGCACCGTTTGCAGCTTATTACGCACTAGTGCTTTTTACTTTACATTACCGCACAGTTTTATGATAAGTATAATCCCGATTATGTTAACCTCAGTGCAAGTGATATATGTGTGTAGACGAAGCATTCTTAATTGAAACGGGTAAAACAGACAGCGCATCGCTGTTAAAAAAATCTGCACGCCATATTTGTTAACGTTCTCATGACGTGGTTGATGATTATAAAATTGAAAAACGTCGTATCACACGCGTGTGCATTGATCATTACACTCTCGGCTCCCTTATCGCGTTTGCCAGCGGCTCACACGCTTAATACCGCCTCGTGTGTAATAATGAATGATATAACATTATTCAACGATGATCAATTAATATACAAATGACACAGGACTCCAATATGAACATGCCCTCCATGGGTGTGTGTATTTTATTAAACTCATCATGAGTTCACTATAATTGATAAAGTTGGTAGTTTGATGTCCCAATTGTATGTATGTAGTTTTTACATGCGTACCTAATGTCTTATTCATTTAAAGTAATGATCGTCCAGGGGACGAAATGCGAACGTAGGTAATTCATAAAAAAATAAGTTTAATTAGCTCTCTGTAATCTTTCTCCATGGGTGTTATGATTTAAAGCCCAAGAGAGGATTTTGTGAGTTACTAGCGCGCGTCAGAAAATCATATGGGGAGAAACCTTGTGCGTATACACTATGAATGTCTGACGCTCTCCACTAAAATGGAAAACTTGGCATAGACTTTTTTCGTTTTAGAACCTATTCTTCACATTCCAATAGGTCCCCATGACGCTTTAGTAACTGCAAATTTAGCATCCCGGCCTCCCCTACTACAAGCAGTGCCCAATGATAAACAGCAACGGATATAGACTAAATTATAAAAGAAGCCGGCCAAGTGCGACTCGAACTCGCACACGAAGGGTTCCGTAGAGACGTTTCTAGAATCTTTTTCCATTAATTTTTATTTAATTTTATTTTCATTAATTTTTGTTATAGCAGCAATAGAATTACACATTCTGTGAAAATTTCAGATATCTACCTATTACGGTTCATGAGATACAGCCTACTGACAGACAGACGGACGGACGGACAGCGTAGGCTAAGTAATAGGGTCCCGTTGGTTACGGAACGCTAAAAAGCAGTCTAAATGAATATACAAACCACAAGAGAGAAAAAAGAAGAAAACTACTTGCATATAAAACACAATGAAAGGATTAGTCACATTCAGCTGACGTAATTGTTTAACAATTTTAGATTTAAGTGTATTAATATTCTATTTTATAGTAAAAAAAATGTGATACCTATGTAATAACATTAAGATTCATTTGAAACAGCCCTGTCAATCGACTGATTGACGTGGGAATTAATCCAAATCTCATGTTACAAATGCTTTATATCTTAGATGCTGGAGCAGAGTACTACCTCAACCACTTAAAGAAGACTGGGAAGAAGGAAATTCTTCCCGAAGATCTTACGGAGAAGTTCGAGATGGGAGCAAACACGTTTTCCATCGAACTAGGGGAGCCGATTAAGCTGCCTTTGAGACTACCTGATGAACCGGCTGGGGTAAGAGAAATCCTTTCTGAGCTTCTCACACTTACCTCACTTTCTTTAAAAATGAGATTAGCAAGATTAGGCAACCGCAAGCCGTCTCGCCCATGCGGGCCGGGACCCATATTTGCCGCGCGACTACTTTAGTTGACTTGTTGTTTTATTTATTAAAGCCAGAAATGCTTCTTAAATACATTTTTTAATTTAAACATATCATGTACAGTCGGGGACTGAAAATGTTTATCACTTTTCAAACTCGATTCCATCTCATACCGCGCGCAATAAGGTCTAATATGTCATATCACATAATTATGTTTTAAAATTGTGAAATGTTTTTAAGTATCGAACATAGCAAAAAGGCTGTCAATACCTTTTTGAATAATATGTAAACTTATTTAAAATGTTATTTTTTTATTATATTGTGACATTTGTCAAGCGTTTGTAAGCAAATAAAAATCGCAATAAAAATAAAAAGCTAATAAAGTAATTGCAAGCTTGCAGCAAAGGGCAGATCTCTATATTTAATACTATATCAAGAGAACTCAATTCTTACTAGGTATAACACCTCTTTAAATTATTTTTCATGTCAAACACAATCCACGCCTATCAAAAGTCATTTTATTTCTAGTCAACCTTATGGAACAGAAATGTGCAAGCGATTATAGACCGTAAGGTGATAAACATTTTTAGACCGCGACTGTACCTAAGCATGTTCTTGCAAAATAGTCAATACAATGACATGATCATAATATACATATAGGTAAGTATTTTACTCAATACTCTATAACTATAACATTTATTTTCTGACTAGCTTCTGCTCGCGGCTTCGCCCACGTGGCATACTGGAAACAAATGACATATTTTTCTACAACAATAAAACAAAACAAAACAACTTCATCCCGCTTCGAGGGTGGAATTATTAAAAACGCTGAGACACCTATGCATTCATTTTCAATCTTCAGTCTAAACACAAAATTTGAAGATCCTAACTTCAAAACTGACGGACTTTCATACAAACTTTCAACCCCTATTTTAGCCCCTTAGGGGTGGAATTTCGAAAAACCCTTTCTTAGTGGATACCTACTCTTCACAAAGATTATACCCTCTAAATTTCATGTCTCTAGGCCCAGTGGTTTAGGCTGTGCGTTGATATATCAGTCAATCAGTCAGTCAGTCAGTCAGGACTTTGAATTTTATATATATAGATTGAGTCGCGTCAGATGCAGTCGGTTCGTTGAAAAGTGCTAAATTGTGTCATTATCAACAGCTGTAAAGATTCTTCAAGGGTAGAGAGCCGAGTCAATGGAGACGTTTCTTTTCATCATAGGGCGCAAGTAGGAAAAATGGCAATCTAGCGTACTCTCAATATATTATCTAGTTTAGATTCCCTATATCGCTTCCTTCTAATAAATAATCTACGTACAGTTCCTGTAGCTGTATTACCTAACCTACCCGGCTGCCTGGCAGTGCTTGGAAATCTGTTACCAAGCACAAACCGCCTACAAAATAACAAATAGGGTATTGCTGGTATAACCTTGGTGCGGAAATCTAGTTCTTATTAGGTATTTAGAGAAATAAAACGTGGAAAATCTTTTCTATTCGCGAATTTTATTTTTTTTGGTAAAAAAAATAATTTATTAAAACAGGAAGGCGCCGAAGAAGAACCAGAGAAAGAATATGGCGAAGGGGAAGAGGAAGAAGAGAAGGAGGAAACTATGAAACGTGAGTCTTTGAGGGGGTTTGGATTTACTGAAATGAAGTCGAAATACATACAGATAGCAACACAGCAACACAGTAGCTCTTTACCAACACTGAATACAACGAGTAGCGCCACATACTGGATGTGCCTGCGCTATGCTCATCGGGTTGTGATGGTGACAGTAGAATACAACTCATAGTCCTAGCGCGGCGTTAGAGTTTGGCGCTAGGACGCTGCCACGCATAGATACATCGCTTCCTATTCGACCACTCGTTCAGAAATCACCTTTCAACTGAGAAGAACCGGCAAAAAACTCAGCAAGGTTACATTTTTTAAATATTTTTGGACTATCGAACTGAGAAATCTATCGGCAATAAACAGCAAGGCTTGACGAATTAATATCTCCGCAGAAATCAAAGACGCCCTCTACAAGATGTGGTACGACCATTCTAAGCCGGCGACGGTATCCCTGCTGGTGGGCGACTACCACCAGATGGGCGTGTGGATGGCGGCCGGCGGGAAAGTGGTCGCGTTCGACCCCGCGCCCACCATGCCCCGGGGGGTGCTCACTGCGCAGAGGATCGCGAAGGGTTTGTGATAGTTTTGGGTACTGGTTTTATAGTGTACTGTTTGTATTGAGGAGAGTTAGTTAATGTTACGTTAGATAAACAATATTTAGAATGATCTTGTAAATACCTGTTAGACTTTGCTGTTAGACAATGTGTGTTTGTATGAGGTACTATTTATCCGATTACAATAAAACATTGGAGAGTTGTTGTGCGCAGAGGGCCTACTACGAAAAACTATACACGATAGTCCGATCATCGTTGTCAAATTAATATTAACCAATGAAATTGCAGCATAACTGACGAGACGTAAAATTTGATCAGCTATGCTATTCTGTTACAGGTAAATCATCTCGAAAGTCATCTCGCAACTCACCTCGCAACCCGATTTGGCGGGTGAATTATGTTTCAGAATTCCAAATCCTATTGAAAAACGTCAAAATACTCACCTGTCCTAGTTCATCTCACTTCCGTCATCACACGGTGGCGCAGGTGTCGAATTCGCTTATTTTAAGAATAGTAAACTCTAATCTCATCGCGGATTCAGAAGTGATATTGCAAATGAACTTTACAGAATAGCACTGCAGTTCTATTGGCTAATTGATTGACAACGATGATCGGACTATCGTGTATCGTTTTTCGTAGTAGGCCCTCAGGCCCGGGAGGGTTTCTTATATGGTAAAAAAGAGGGCGTTACAAAGTTCACATTAGCAAGTACCTATTCATAAATATAAAAAAACGTAATTTTTTTACTTGGTTTTATGTGTACCATAAGTTCTGTTTAGTTTCGGATCAGATGGCCGTGTGTAAAGAATGTCCCATTGCTATTTATTTTATTTCCAGAGTCTGATGCGCTATTTTACAATATGTAGATCTTTTAATTAGACGGGCCAATTGGCGCGGTTGGTTAAGATACACCTTACGCGCCGCAGGTCGTGGGTTCGATTCCCACACAGGACATGCATTTGTGTGCATGAACATGTCTGTATGTCCTGAATCTGGGTGTAATGATGTATATTAAGTATGTATTTACAAACAAAAAGTAGTATATGTATTATATCAGTTATCTGGTTTCCATAGTACAAGCTCTGCTTAGTTTCGAATCAGATGACGGTGTGTGAGGAAATGTCCTAGGAAGTTTTATTTATTTATTTTAATGATGAATAGATATGATTAAATCGCAGGTGATGAGATTCGTCTGCAGCGGATCAAGGACGAGATGGCTGGCGAAGGGGGCGGTGGAGACGAGGAAGGAGATGAAGAAGCTGGGGGAGGTGATGATGTACCCTACAACACAGATTTACTGAACGTTGCATCAAACTATTCCATTGAGCAAAAAACATAGTTACATCATAGTTGTTACGAGTTCGCCAACAAAATGACTTGAGCATGTCAAATAATAATATATATTTTTGAAGCAATCCCAATATTTACAATTTGATATCTACTTTCAACGCATACTACTTACGAATTTGTTAAATATTTTATTTTGTTGCAACTGAAAGAGTAGGTTAGATACCGCTTGTTCACTATACTAGGTGGAGATTACGAGATGGCATATTTCCTAGGTTGAGTTCGTCATGCTGAGCAACTTTTACTAAGGAACCTGCACTGAATTCTTAAAAAAGTATTTTTATTTTCAATACTATCGATCAACCTTGCTCGACCATAATGTACGAAAAAAAATTTTTTTTGTTCTTGATTTCACTTTTTGTGCCATAGTAAATGTTGTTCAGAATGACACTAACCCAACATAGGTTTTGAAAATATGCCATCTCGAAATCTCCACCCGGTACAGTATGGAACCTAACAGGCTAACAAGCCATTTCTTTCCTACCAGTTCAAACATAATTTATTCAGCTTATACTTTAGTTAGACCTTTTCAATCATCGAAGGAAAAATCCCTTTAGAGTAATAAAGTTTTTGCGCTGACTAATTACTAGCGAGCAATCACTGCATCTATTATGTTTAGTGTGTGCTTGACTAAACCCACAAAGTACATTTGACTAAGCCTTATAAGCCAATCAGAGCGCATTGTAATTGGTGAAGAATTGGCAGAATAGAATTCGAACAATATGAACGTCATTACGTCATATTATTCGATGCTTTCAAACATGCTAATCTCACACGTAGCTACTCATAAGTAACGAAACTGAATACTAACTAAAATTACTAACTAGTTCGTAACTAAACATCGCAAATTTAGCTAGTTTTAATAGCTGCATGTGAGAAGGACCTAAATCTCTAATATGTTGTGGTAGATGTTAGTTCCATTAATTTTAATTTTTTTGCAGAGGGTGAAGAGAAACCCGAGCCAGAGCCAGAGTTCGTTCCTCCGGAGTCATGTCCAGCGCTGATGGTGTTCGCCAGTCCTGGAGAGTTCATTGATAAACTCAGTAAGGTTTTTTCATATTAAATGAGTATCTTTCTTATATGGGATATCGTGTCTGGGGACCGCGGGCCAACTATAAATTTTAGATAGTTGTATATATGCAGAATGTTGTCTTTACTTCGTCAGCGCGATGCAGGAGCTTGTGGTGACATCTATCTATATCCATGTGAACAATTAATATGTAACTGATACACGGCTGATAGATGTCGTTACATGGAATTGCATTGGGCCACTGCCCGACCCATAAGGGATCATGACGAAGCCTAAGATGGACCACGCTTACCCAGAAGAAAACTATTTACTCTGGCATTGAAAGTCCCTAGATTATAAGAGTCAGGAAACATACGCCAGAAGATCTTCTCTCAGAAAATATGGAGGTGTTATCTAACCTTTCACCTGCGTTTTTGATATTTTATTTATTTTATTTATTTATTTATTTTATTTATTTATTAAACTTTGGTACACAATACAGTTTATAGCTATATAAACAACACAATAATAAATGATATTAAGCAAAACAGAGACTGAACTATAAACCTATGCTATGCGTACACATCATGACCAAAAATTATTAATGTAATTAAGAGGGTTAGTAAACAAGCAAACCTACCACTATGTTAGTAATCAAATATTAGTTATGAAACATAACACTTTTGACTGATTTTTGAAAGAGGGACAAGTTAGAATTAAAAATATCGATGCTAGCGGACTTGTGGGTAGCAAGAAGATCATTATACTGCCGACACATTCTAACTACGGGGTTATAGTAAGAAGTATAGTTATGGAAAGTTTCAAGGACGAAAATTTTGGGGTTACGTGATCTGTGACGGGTATTCAGTTTGAGAAGTGACAGAAGGCAAGGGGAATCAACAGTAGAATTAATTATTTTGTGCAAACATGAGAAATCATTATATCTGCGACGAGTCTCCAAGGTTATTATATTAATTTTTTTTAATTTATTTTTGTAGGACCTATATTCACGCCCCAAGTTGCATCTAAAAGCATCTAAAAGCATCTAAAAGCATCTAAAATATTAAAAGTAGGTAGTTGGATATCTTCCTGCCATACATACGCGCGATCCGTCTAGCCGTTAGGCGTGAAAAGATAAGTTAATTTAGTATTTATAAAATTGGTTTAGAAGATAATGGTTAAATCTTTGGTAGCCGCCCAAGGAGGTCTAGACCGCAAGCAGTGCCTGGCTCCGTACAAACTGTACCCGGTGACCGTCACCAACGAGCTGACATCAGTGCTCAAAGATAAGCGCGGCTCACCGCCCAAAGAAAGCGAAGAAGGCGCCCCTGAAGAGGGTATGTGTTGCGTTTTCAACTTTGTGTTTAGTTTTCAGTTGTGTATTCTGTTGAATTATAGTAAAGTCACACTGAACAATCGTGGTTGGATTGTAAAGATGATATGTGTAAGAAAGGAGTGAATGCCGATATGACGGATAGATGGGTCGAATGGAAGAAACGTACATTATTGCCGCAACAACAAATAATTGGGAACAGAACAGAGGTGGATGATGAGGAATTTATGACGATGATATCTCGTGACGTCGAACGAAGGTCAAATCCTATAATAAGCTTGAGCTTTCGATAAAGGAAAACATCGTGAAGAAACCATGTACCGGTGGTAGAGAATGAAGTACCCGCCTAGCGGGCTACCATCCTCAAATTGAAATTCTGTCGCCAAGCACCTATTGGTGTTCCGGCAGCTGCACATTGGCAGTTCCTCTGGTATTATGTATATGCCACGATAGCCACTTACCATCAGGTAGACCTCCTGCCTGCTAGTCAACCTTCGGACAACGTACTGGCTATTATACGGAGCTGTTAGCAAAAAGCTGACACCATAGTAAACTATTACTCCTCTCCCTCACACACATAGCCCTATTTCACACATGCACATATAACTACCCCCTCTTTCTTTCTCTCTCTCATACACATACCATATACAGAAGAAGAGAAGCTGGTGGAAGCACTAGAAGATGCAGCCATCGGCAAGTACTTCACGCGCATTGGCCGCGCTGTAGCCTCTGTGAGGGGGAAGGTTGCTCAGAACGAGAATTACTTTTTGGACAATATGAATAGGGACAATCAGGTAAGATCTGCTGATTATGTGGTTATATTTAGTACACCCAGACTCAGGACGTACAGACATGTTCCTGCATACAAATGCATGTGTGGGAATCGATTCCACGACCTGCGGTGCGATAGGTAGAATCTTAACCGACTGCACCAACTAGCCTGCCCACTATTAAGTACCCATGTATTTACCATAGAGTTATGCGAAGCGTGATTAGTTTCCATATCGATGCATTCAGAGATATATCGTACCTACACTAGTTTAGTTACTGTCAGTCAGAAGGGCGGAGTGGTGATTCCTTTTCACCTTTTTGGGTCAGAATGATTTGCACCCAGCTTCCAAATGGAAATATTTAGGTGCACTCTAGGACAATAATTAGACATCGAAGATTTCAAGTAATCTCACGATTTTGTTTAAGTACCTTTATTATAATTGCAGGACGTAGCAAACTCAGTAATGGGTATAGTGGTGGAGCACATAGAGCCGTATATCCACTGGAAGCCGGCGCTGATCGACTCGGTGCTAATGTACGGCGACCGGCTGCACACCATGTCGCTGCCCAAAGCTTCTTCGCCGCCCAAGCTGAAGCCAAGTGAGATTCAGACGGAATTCCATGTCACTAACTTCAATGTAAGTTGTACCACATGGGACACCATGGGAATATACCATCGGGTTTGTCAAGAAGGGTTTCAGGTCTAGTGGGGAAGTATGTCAACCTTACAGAATAGCGTAGCCATATAATTAAATGTTGTGTACCTGCGCGTGAGTTCGGTCGCCAGAAATCATCGAGGAGGAAGGGTCCGTAAAAAGAGAATGATGCCCCGAGTATTGTCGCGTGTCTATAGGCTACGGTAACTGCATTAGCATCAGATGGGTATGCTTGTTTCTTGTTTGCTACCTTATAAATTAGATCTTTGGAAATAATTTCAGCTGGCTTTTTTCCCGAGCTATTCAGGATATTTTAATCGAGACAGGTTAAACGTATACTACATCGTCGGCAAATAAGCTTATGGCCCGCCACATAGTAACTGAATGAAACCTATAAACGCTTGCAACACCACTATCAACTAGACAAAGAAATCAGACGGCAGAAATCTGTTGATACCCTTCTTGTCTCGGTATCGTGCTGTACTTCCTCGTGTGTACTTATGGAAAGCTTATTCCACAACATAACGCGGTAGAAAAGTTCCTTTGGAACCGCACAGAGCGAGACTAATTTTGTTACAATGTGTTTTTTTTTACATATGGTTACTATTTCTCATTGCACATTTTCCATTTAGGTGAAATTAGACATAGAATCTGATGTGGTGAGTGGTGACACGAAGGCAGGTGATAGTAGCAGCGTTCTCAGCTTGAGACGAGGATTGAAGAAGTTCTTTGAACAAGTAAGGACACATATCACTCTTATTTTCAACCTCGTATGATATGACTAGTTGCGCCTCGCGGTTTCACCCGTGTACCCGAGGGTTATATTGCTTTCCCGGGATAAAAAGTACCCTGTGTGTTAATCCAGAATAAGTACTTAAATTATGGTGGTACCGCCGTAAGGTTAACATAGGATTATAAGTAGCCAGTAGTATTTTAACCCCGTGGAAAAATGCACTTTCATTTCGGACTATTACGAAAAACCCATTGGTTCTCGCGAGGGACGCGGGTCCTATTATAATAATTGATTACATTGTTATATTTTTAACCGCGAGCCAAGGTATTACAAAAATTCCCAAATCTTTTTTTTTATCCAAATCTTTCCCGCAGTTCTCAAGTGGTGCTTCTAACGCACCGCATATTTTTTTATTTATGTAGTCTCCCAACATTTCTACGG
>CATOBL010000420.1:0-16536 GCA_951394255.1 Polyploca ridens
GTAATGGCTTATTATATTTTACACCAATTACTTGATTGGAAAGTTTTTTTTGGACAAAATTCGCTGAAATAATGATATTTTTGATACATTTAACCTGTTTTACCTGTAGAGTTTAGTGTAAGTATGTCACTTATTAGGTGCTAACTTCATACAAAAATGATCATATAAATAAAAATAAATTATTTTTTACGAGGCAAGCACGACTGGCAAATGTTCCCTTTAGCAGCTTTGGCAAGAGACCAGTCAGCTCGACTCGAGAGGGAAGGCTTGTTACTGAACCTCGAGGTAGCATTTTTAGCGTTTTGCACAAGAGATGTTTGGGTCCTGATTAGATCGCACAGTTGCTTGGCTGGTGACCTTCTAGTATATCTCACACACCGTTGGTCACTCGCCATCGAGAGTCAAGGTAAGGCATTGGCAGTGAGCCTAAATGTGGCGAAGGCGTTCGATCGGGACTGGCAACAGGGTCTTTTAACAAAGTAACCAGCGTACGGGCTTCCCGAGGGGCTATGCAAATGTGTCGCTAGTTTTTTGTCCAGCAGATGCATTAAAGCCGTCGTTGACGGTTGTTGCTCCAATAGCATGGTCATAAATTCCAGCGTTCCACAAGGCTCTGTGCTGTCCCTGACGCTGCTCCTGCTGCATATCAATGATTTGCTGTGTATTGACGGCATTCAATACAGACTCTATGCGGATGACAGTACTGGGGACGCTCATTACTCGGGCTGTGCCAATATCCCTCATACCGTGGTGGAAAGCCGCGAACTTCTTTTGTCTATAATCGAGAGTACACTAACCAGTGTCTCTGATTGGGGTCGACTAAACCTAGTCCATATCAACCCCTGCAAATCAAGCCTGCGCGTTCACCGCTAAGAAAACCCTATTTACTGTGGCTTCACAATTCCAGAACACGTCTTTGAACATCGGTAAGAGCATTAGAATCCTTGGCGTCGACATTTCTAGCGACGTTCTGTATCCTAATCATTTGGAAGATAAGGTCAAGCTGGCATCTAAAAAGCTCGGTGTGCTCAATAGAGCGAGGCTGTGTGAAGTACAGCCTCGATCTATTGAGCACCACAGCAAATGGGGTTTTCTTAGCGGTGAATCGAGGCATAGACTGCAACTTTATAAGTCGCAAGTCCAGCTCCATAAGGAGTACTACAGCCATGTGTGAGCAGGGGCACCTAAATACCAGCTTGTGCTTTTTGACTCGATTCTACGGCGAGCCATTCGAATTGTCTACCCCGAGATCCCGAGGTCACAAGCAGCTTAGAACCGCTAAGTCTAAGGAGATACTTGCAGAGTTACAAGTCCGGCCTTATATGGAGTACTGCTCTTTCCTGGATACCAGTCTGGGCCTTTAGACTTGGTTCAGCGACGTGCTATTCGAATTGTCGACGATCCCGAGCTCACAAGCGGATTAGGGCCCCTCAATCTGAGGAGAGATTTTGCCTCCTTGCGTGTGTTCTACCGCCTGTACAACGGACAGTGTTCTGAAGAATTGTTTGACCTGATGCCCACGGCTACCTTTTACCATTGCAAATCTCACCATCGTCGGGGAGTCCATCCTCATCCTCATATATTTGAACCAAAATGGTTTCGTACTGTGCAGTTTCAAAAATGCTTCCTACTATGGACACAGGCTGTGGAATGAGCTCCCCGCCATGGTTTTCCCAGAGGAGTACAGCATGGGGTTCTTCAACAAGGATTTGATGAGTCTTTTACCTTAGAAGTATAAAAAAGCAGCCATTTTGATTATAATAATTATAAAAAGATCACAGTTGAAACATTTTATCCAAGTGTGGCTGTACCGTATAAGCTTCTGCCATTGACGAATATAGTTACATAGTATACTTAGTTTTTTTTCTTTACCACCCTTGGGACGTAAAATATCATTTACATTCCGCACCTTAGATACTTTTAGGCCTACTTTCAGATTATGAGAGGATGCACAATTTATTTCTACGCAGTGCACGTGCGCACGGAATGTGACAACTACGATCAATCGCTCTCGTTCTTACTGGTAAAAAAGTATAAATGACATTTATTTCGTTTTTGCTGTAGAGACATTAGCACACCAAGTTGAATTATTTAACTAGTAAAATAGAATAAATGCGTTTATGACATATTCTCAGAATAATTATTGACATTTAACTATTTAAAATATATAATGCAAAAAGTTTTAACCGTATTTATTGTTCTTTAACTGTATAAACTGAAACGAATTTTGCCATAAGATTATTTATTATGTTATACTAGTATCTTTTTTTCAAAATGTGAGTATATATCACTTTTACAAACTCATTATCTCTGCAGCCATTGGACATTGCATTTATTCGGTTTTACCAGTAGATAGCGCGTAAAAAATTACATGTAACTGCATTTTTAACTCAATTTAGTAAAAAAATGCATTTATCATGTTTTACCAGTAAGCAGACGATTTCATTTCTGTAAATTCAAATGTATCTAAGCAATCAGGGTGATCAAAAATATCTGAACATTTGAAGAAAATCGATATTATTCCTTTGACATACATATTAAACTCAGTTATGGCATGGCAGCATAACTCGAACGATAAAATAAACAATTCTTTATTTTTCTTCACTAAGTTCAATTAGCGCTCGTGGTGTAGCATGATTAGCCGTTCTTAATCGATCGGCAAAGTTAAGCTACGCCTGTCGTGGTCGGTACCTGGATGGGTGACCGCCTAGTGGTATTTCAAATCGAGCGTTTCCGTGCTTCGGAAGGCACGTAAAGCCGTTGGTCCTGGTTATCACTTAATTGTGATAGTCGTTTAAGCTAGTTGGATGCCTCCTACCTAGGCAGCTTGAAAAATTCCAACAGTAGGTAGGACCACTAGCCTACCTCCACCGATCCGCAGTGGGCACGCGTGGTGGAGTATTGCCCATTCCCTTTCACCTTCATTTGTGAAAGGAGGCCTGTGCTCAGCAGTGGGACATTATAGGCTGATGATGATGATGATGATGAAGTTCAATTAAAATATCGCGATAGCTCAGTGACCCGGGTTTGAATCCTACAATGAGCTTGAGCTTACTGAACCATGATTATGGAATTTTATACGGATTTACGTACAGTGCGTCTACCTTGAGTTTTCTATGCTAACGTAATGTACAGTCGCTACCGACTACGTGGAGACATTTTGTATGAATGCTTCCAAAAGTGTCCACTAGAGGCGGTGCTCGTCATACAAAATATTCACCGTAGTCGCTAGCGTGTGTAGATTACGTTAGTGTAGAAAACTCATGGTAGATCATCGACTGTATATATCTCAATGTGGTAGATGTACAGACCAAGTACAGACAGACTTAACCTCATACAGTTAGACGTACTCTTCGAGTCAGACTCTCTCGCTTATCAATCAGATGAGGTACAGAGCACGCTCGAGATATTTTTGTTTCGTATTATTCAATATTACCCATATTTTTTGCCGTAGTTCACTTTCGAAACCATGAAACAAAGACAAAAAAATACTAGCAAATATCATATCAGTTAAATTTATATGGAATGGGCGTTTTTTAGACAGATTAAATATTTTTATTCTGAAAATACCTGTTAAATCGTTAACACGGTTCAAATTGATTATAATGAGGAGTTTTCTTATGATACCTCTATGATCAAATTACCTGTATATAGGTATCATAAGAAAACTCCTCATTATTAACAGTTGGACAGGTATTTTGAGCATATAATTTAATCTGTTTGAAAATAGTAAAACGGATTTAATACGGATTTTTGAATAAAAATACAGATTTCACGCCTCCTTCATATGGCAACACTGTTTGGAAGTCTGTCAGTTGCATGCAATTTCAAGGTTATAAATAGTTTAACTTTAAAGTTCCATAAATAAATAGTGTTCCATTTCCATTACGGGTAAATAAATAAATAATAGCAATAAAATGAGTAACAAGTATGGAGAAGGTGAAATTATTGTTCGTAAAGCAAGAAAAGAAGATATGTCAGCTGTAGCTGAAATGATACAGGCAAGTTAAAATTACCTTGTGATCTAATAATTGGTAGTAACCTAGTCCAACATTAATTATGATTTCTTAATTAATTGCTTTTTTACAGGAGCTAGCTGATTTTGAGAAAATGCCTGATGGACCAAAGATGTCTGTGGAAGGTAACATAAGTGATGTTATCTTCCTACTCATAAGTGACCCAACATGAGTGATTACCTCCTCTATTTGTGTTTTTAATGCACTGGATTGCATTTACAGAGCTAGAATTGGATGGATTTGGGTGCAATCCACCTGCATTTAAATGCAAGGTTGCTGAAGTCTATAAGGGAGGTGTGCCGATTGTGGTGGGGTATGCATTATATTTCCCAACCTACTCCACTTGGCAGGGACGAGCCATGATGCTTGAGGATTTATATGTGCGTCCTAATGAGAGACGCCATGGTATTGGCAAGAAACTTTTTAATGATGTGGCCAGGGTAGGAAATCTATAATACTGATCTTTAATTATATTTATTGTTGCATAAGATTATAATAAGTTGCTATTTCTGTTACAGGAAGCATCCTCAACTGGGTGTTCTCGTTTAGATTTCCATGTATTGGAGTGGAACCCAGCACGAAAATTCTATGAAAGCAAGGGGGCTGTTAACTTGACAAACACGGAGCAGTGGTGCTATTACCGCCTTACTGGTGAAGCTCTTCATAGCATAGGCAAGGAATGATGAATGTTAGATGAATTAAGAGTCATGTAGCATGTGCTCAAATATTTGTATTTCTAGAATAATATTTACAGAAAATTTGTACATTTGAAATTCATCACTTATTCAACAATTAATTCTGTCTTGTTATTGTTACATGTTTAGATAAAGGTGTGACAGATTCATAATAAAATAAAGCTTTGTAGCCTTCAGATGTACTCACATTTTAATAGATACATTTATTGAGATTTAGTTTGTTGAATATCTTTCTTTGACAATTATTGTAATTATTATATTTGCAGAGGCTACAAAAACATAATGTAACAGATACTTGATAGTTGATAAATACTGTTACAACAAGTATAATTTACTAGATTGAATTATAGTAACTAATTGTAAGTATGTACATTTAATTATTTATTTAAAAAATATAGTTCAAATTGTTTGATCTCATAATTTCCCCATAGCTATATTGTGATAGATATGTGCAGGGTATTACAATAAACAGATTGTAATTATTTACCTATCAATGTTTTTTCTATCTACACTAATATTTACAATTAATAATAAATGCAATTTATTACATACAAACTTAAGTACCTCTATTTCAACATTACAAAGGATTATGTCTGTATGTGTCCCACATAGCACTTTCTCAAACTTTACACAAAAATGTATGTGATTTAATTTCATTGTTCTCATATACATAAATACTTGTAGATATTATTTTGATACAGAGAAGTACAGCAGTAAAGCCCATCACAGACATAGCTATAATATATATTAATATAAATCATAGCAAGGCATATTACGTTATATTTTCAATACTAATCTTTGAGTGACCGCACACGCAGCTATAATATATATTTCTGTTACTTAACCAACTTGTACTGGAATTTTATAGCTCGGCATATTAATGTATATTATAGCTACGTCTGTGATGGGCTTAATACTTTTGTAGTCTTAATGTGGATTCCCACAGTTTGCGGTTAAATGGACACACGTCTATTACACAAGTGAATTTAAACCTTATTGCTAACATCATATAGTTTGAAATAACATCTCCATACAAAAACCGGAAATTCTATTTATATTTTTATGTTGTTATACGGTAAGGATGCATTAGTGTGCGTTAGTGGGAATCCACTTCAATATAGCGTTTCATCTCTATTAACAGAGAAGTCTGAGTATTGTCCTACATTCTGGATTTGAATGTAAGTAAACCTCGAAAAAAGACAATAACAAATTATGCTATACATCGAAACAGTCCAAAATCAATTTAACTAGAAAGGTACCTTGCTAATCACGCGTGCGCTTTAGTGCATGATCATTATCGTTGACCACTAGCTAACACGCATGATGTCATACATATTCTCGTGAACAACTAGACTAGTTAACCACAGGTAACCATAGCAGTAGGTATCCTGGTTACATAGCATTCTGAATACTCAGTCAAATGATAATCTGTAACTTATATGTACAAAGTGTGACATATAACGCGCACATAATTTAAAAATAGCACTATTTTAATTAGTCGGAGAGAGATAATAAAGTAAGTAAAATATGACTGCGTAAGATTGTGCCTACATTTTTATCTTATCACTTGGTAGGTATTACGTCTGTTATTGCCTATCCATAAATTAATGATTGTTAAAAATAAATACCAATAGACTCAGTGTTGTTTGCTTATTCAATAGGTACCTATGTATTAACAGCGCCTCATTGTGAGTTCATACCCTTTGTTATAATATCTAGATAGTTAGGTTGGTACTTATATAACTGATATGAGATAACGGTCCACTTATGTACCTACATCACTAACTCGCATTTCACTATGGCGACATCGAATGTGCTCTAGTAGTGGAGATCTAGAACGATCTTTGCCCATTCTCATTTATTCGTTCACTATTGGTGTTCTGTACTAGCACACTAGTCGATAGTCTGCTTCATCAATAGTTATGTGATCGAGGCAGGCTGGTGCTTGGTTACCGTAAACACATGAGATGTCTAATAGTCGACGGGTGGTGGTGGGCACCACGGTGGTGGTAGTGCGTGTGGTTGCTACGTGGACGCCATGAGCTTGGCGTGCGCCGTCACGTTGCGCTGGTGCAGGAACCCGCTGCCCTCCTCCTCCTCGCCGTTGCCGAGCCCGTACTATCAAACAAACATAATCACTGTTTACTACTCTCTATAAGCGCCTTCCTACCGTTACTATGTCTACAACTCATACGTAAATAGCCTATTCTATCTGAAAATATTATCATTGACTTGGATGTTTTTTGTACCACGAAAGCCGATAACGGATTTGTCTAATATCTGCATACTTATATCGATCGATGTTGTAAACTTAATACTTAAGTAAATAAGTATTTTCCACCAGAACAAACAGATGTTCTTGCACCGGTTTGTCCTGGAAAAGAATCGAATCCACGACTTGTGGCGTGGCAGTGTCAGCGTATCGAAGCCCCACACCAACAGGCTCGTCTTTAATCGGCGCCATTAACTTAAGACGCCCGCCACACATCACAACTATGTTCAGTTTAAATGAGGCCATCCGGCCATATTTGTTGTTGTAGAACCATGAACGAAACGCGTAAGCCCCGTGAAAATTACAGTGTTTGCAAGAGAAATACCTACTCCTAAAAGCGTTCTGATAGCGCTACGTGTTTCTACTGCCTACTTAGACGACTAATTTTATTGTTTCTAAATGACTCTAAAAAAATGGGACATAACCTTTGCTAGATTCTATTATATATAATTGTAGTAATAATAGCTCAATGTTTATGTAAAACATCGTGGCTATAGGGCGAACGGTTGTGGATCGTTAACCCGAGTTAGCATTCGGGATTGATTCAGTCATTTTGACCGTCATTCATATTTTTGATACGGATTGTGGTCATTCTTCTGAGTCATACATCGCTGAAACTAGTTCAGTCCTCAATTCTGTGCTAAGACTACAAAAATAGTGTGATAGATACCTGAAGTGCGTGCAAGTAGTGCTGCTGTGGGTGGTAGTGCGAGCCGGCGGCGGCGTGCGAGGGGTACCCCTCGTAGCCCGTGGGCGCGCTCGGCTCGCTCTTGATGTTGAACAGCGAGGGGTTGGAGAGGAAGGCCGGGCTCGACGCCAGCCCCAGCGGGTACTGCGCGTGCGAGTGGGCCTGCGCGTGCGAGTGTGCGTGCGCGTGCGAGTGGTGCCCGTGCGTGTGTGCGTGCGCGTGTGTGTGCGCGTGCGCGTGCGGGGAGGGCTCCGGCGTCGCGTGCGACTCGCTGCGGGACAGCTTGCCCGACGCCGAAGCGCCCGCGCCGCCGCCGCCGTGCGTTGACATTGACTGCGTCAGCGGTAGTGGTACTTCTGTGAGGCTTGATTTGCTATCTGTGAAGTAAATTGGGATCCATCAAAAATGTTGCTTCGGTTTTCAAATTATCATCAGTTGGTAAATATTTGTTTTAAAAACTACCTACGTCTCGGACGTCCTACTAGACCATGGGTCTAATCTTCTTCCATCTCAAAAGGTTGCCCCTTTTGAGATGGTAGAGCCAAAACTTACCATTTAAAAAAGTTCCAAGTTTTTAAAGAGCCACATTTTTTTTGTAGCCATTTAAAAACTGTTTATTATAATTTAATTCATGCAAGAAAACGCTTGCTCGCACGAATAGGTCAACTCGAAGATTGTCAGTACTCCAAATGGATCGATTGCATGATTTTAAAGGGTTTGATAAAATTATTATTTTTTGGGTATGGATCTACAAAGCCGCAACTTTACATCGAAAGAGCCGCATGCGGCTCGCGAGCAAAATCAAAATCAAAATCAAAAAGTCATTTATTCAGTTTAGGCCTTAGTAAGGCACTTATGAACGTTATGTACATACAGTTGAATTTACCACCGGTTCGGAATACACTTAAACTGAGAAGACTCCGGCAAGAAACTCAGCAAGGTTTTTTTTTTTTGTGGAAGATCTTTTAATTTAATATTACAGCTTTTTTCCAAATACTTATACAATATACAATGAGCTGTTGCCGAACCCTATACTAGTCTATAGATTCATATCTTCTTTCATCCCATCCAAATTCACACACATTTGCATTATTAACACATTCACATTGATCACTCACTCAGACAGATCACTTCATATTATAATATCCTATAACTAAATTGAAAGACAAAGGTAACAAACCATTTTCCATACCGTCAATTCCGGGAGAGCAGTGTCCATCCTTCTTAGCCGAGTCTTGATTGGGTTTCGAACCATTGCCAGATTTCTTCGGTTTGCGTTTTCTCGTTTGAATGCCGTCCTTTCTCATTGCTAGGGGTCTGCAAAACAGAAGATAGTTCGGGTCAGAAAATACATGCTAGCTTTCTGTGGCAAAGTTAAATGATTACCACTAGATATCAAGAGTATCTATTGTGAACAAGTTAACATTATTCAGATCAATTTAAAAGCCCTCCTCTTGGTACAAAAGGACTTGATTAGGTACCTATGTCCTTCTATACAACGCGACTTGTAAACTCAAAGTATCACTCAAAAATGTCCTCCTGGTGTTTTCGTTCATTATGAATCCCACGATGAATCTGTAATATTTAAAGACCTCGTTTCCAAAATTTACATTGCACCACAAAACAGCTACTAGATTAAGACTATTTCTGCATCCCATGATCGGTAGCTATGGGTTGGTTGGTTTTAATCAAAGCAATAAGGAGTATCGTCTTACCGGTTGATACCGTGCAGTTTGTAGTAGAGGCCGCAGGCGTTGCAGACGGGCTCGCCGTCGTTGTTGCGCCGCCACAGCGTGGTGTTCCGCGAGCCGCAGTTGGTGCAGCACTGCCCGTGCCGCCGCGCTGCCGACTGTCGCCAAACATACACCTTATTACCTCCCTGCATTTTCTTATGTCACCAGCATCACGTGGCTGGCACCACTGTGTTTACTGGTTTTCACTGTTACAAACTATCAAAAACGTTTTGATAACACGATCCAAACATCCTGTAAATTAAAAACAGCTTCGCCCATGGCTTCCATCGCGTTTCTGAGGAAAGTAATGTTTTTTTTTCCAGGAAAATTCCTATCAGAAAATAAAATAACATATTCATGTGTAATAATTCAATGCATATTCATAGTTTTATTGAAAATCATTTCTCTATGATTAAGTTTGGCAGGTATGGATGGAGTGGTGGCAGGGTTTGCTGAATGTCCTTACAAGATATTACTTAGGTCTAGGAATTATCCGTTTGTAGAATTACTAAGACTAATAGAACTAAAACTGGTCTCTGTAAGTGCATGTTTGTACAATACATTGCTATGAGCGGTGTAGAGGCTGAAGTTTAAAATTTGACAACAATTAATTATTGTATGTTAATTTTTAAGCTATGGATTTAATGTTCAACATTAGCCTTAGGAGCTTAAATTCGTAGCCATTTATTTAGTTAAGGCCCAAGGAAGACACTTTTAAGATTCAAAGCTATTTAAATACCAATACAGTTCTTTAACACTAGTCTGAAATAGAGAGCTACTTAGGTAGTGTACCTACTTATATTACCATCACCATGAGTCTTAGTAAATTTGAAATTCATAGCATGTAACCATCCGCCATCTTGTTAAATTATACGTCAAAAGATAGACGCGCTGCATGCTTTACAATTCAGTTAGCATTGTCCAATAGTGAATGCGCGGGCTGCGCGCCACTCCGCGCGGCCGCGGCCGCAGGGACGCTTTTGATTGGACAATGTTACCTGTTTGTATGAATCTAGTCTCACGCGGCTGTGTGCCGTGCCGACTATCCCCGCAGATAATGCAATACTACTACGTTGATAGTTTTGAAACAGATACTCTCTGAGAATGTGAATTGTGGCTTCTGTTTGAACTGCATGCTTTGTTACAATCTCTACTACATTACAAAGCTAGCTTAGACGTTTTTATGTTGATGATTATTATTTATCTAGATTCTAGTTAGGTAAGTGCCTACCAGTTACTTCATTAGCGAAGCAATGTACAAACAGCAGCTCTGTGTTTACAAACATGCTATCACCGTTCGATTAGTTTTATCAGTTTCAGATAGGAACTATTTAATAATCAAAATTTCATCGAAGATAGTGAATTAATAATTGAAGAAGTATGAGTGTGTATAAATAATATAATATTTTTGTGCAAGCAGAGTGCTTTCATGCAGGGACAGCACTTTGCGAAGTGGGGAGCGGTAGCGTGTAGTCTCCTATCACCCGCCAAAGCCCTCGCGAAAAGTAAGAAAATTTTGGAAAATAGAACGCGGATGTCGCTTAGGAGCGCAACGGCACGAAAGGAACGGTAGGGACAAGCATGCACTAGTCTACACGCCACCGACTCACCTTCTTCATGCCCCTGGCCATGCCCTCCACACTCATCCATCTCTGCACGGAGCCCTCCTTATAGAAGCGCGTGAGCAGGTCCGCGTCGGCACCTGTTCGCAAGCAGAGCGCGTTACTAGTGCAAGTACGTGTGGTAGGCACTCACCAGCCTCTTGCTCGGCTTCACGAGCGGCCGGTTCACGCCGTTGATCTTGTGGTAGAGGCCGCACGCGTTGCACAGGTAGTGGCCGGTGGAGTCGCGCCGCCACAGCGGCGTGTTGTTGGCGCCGCAGTTCACGCACTCGCGACCCTCCTCGTACACCTCCAGCACGCCATCTGTTCGCACATTACCATCACATACTGTCCAGCCAGTGCATAGGTATTCACCTACACCTGCGATGACGGGTGACCTACTTATACTAAAATTATGTTCGTTATAGACCGCACGGCGTATCCAACAAGTAGGTAGGTACGTATTGTTACATCCTTGACATGTATGCCACACACCTAATGGCAGTGGTTTTCCGTGAAGGAATCTCGTTCTGTTCCTAAATAAAAAACTAACCGCATCACGTTTTAAAGTGCCTTTGATAGAGTTCGTGATTATAATGAAACGTAATTAACTATTTAATATACCTACCTATCTATCATAAATGTTAAAAATAATAACGGTTGAAGTAACCTGAATTAAATCTCCCCTTTATAAACTTTACATTATGAAAGGATACAAAAATGTCAAGCCTGTGGAATTGTGACTGTACTTAGTACAGTGCAATATATATACGGTTTTAACGCAAGCTTAAATAATGAGTGCTACAATGTAGATTATCATCAGTTATCGGTTCTGAGAAGGCTGGCAACAATAACAAGCACTCGTTGTGGCGGGCGCGGGACCAAGTCACGATGATACATTGCGCTGCGCTGCGCTAGGTACGCAGCCCTCCTACCGAGGAGTATCGCGCGCCGTTATCACTTATCCGGCTGATAGCACGGCGACAGTAGGTATGCATCTGCTGTTTGCTAACCTAAATCCATTAATTTAAATTACTAATATACCCAAGGAATTAATCGAATGCATGTAGCGAGGAAAACATTACATTGCATGTAATTATCTATCTATAACTTTTAACTTCATACGTTATTTTGTCTAGTTTTTAATGTCTACGTACCATTAACTGCAACACTGAGTATTTGAATATTGAAGATATATTGAGATATAGATAACTATTAATCACACTCAACTTGTTGATTTACATAAGTAAAGCAGACTTTAACAAGTTTCACACCTGTGTTTTTAAAGTTCAAAATAAGCGTTATACTTTTAAAGAAACGCAACGTCTCCGTCTGTCTGAATTGCTTTTAGATCTAGAAACATTACATTAATTTTGATCCGGTTTTCCCAGTTACCTAAAGGGTATTTTTAGGAAGGTTTTACCTATGTATCATATATGTAGTGTATGATTAAATTAGTGTAACAAATCAGAGACAAATAATCATTCAGCATGGTAGCCGCGAGAGTAGGCTATTAAGTTGTAAGTTAATAAATTGAATCATTAACTGATATCGCGTAGTATGTTTTCAGTAAATCATTTATTATGAAAGTACCTACAAGTGACGTCAGTGGATTTCAGACCGCAAGATAGGTACCGCTATCTATACTGATTCATAGATTTAACGCCCGAGTTTCATATAATACATAATTATAACTCATTATTATTCATAGTGATATCGTGTTATTGTGGATTATTTATCAAACAATGGACTAGGTACCCATATAGATGTCCCTGTTTTATTAGTAATATATTTTGAACAGGCCTTTTTGTGGTACGCTTCTATCTGATTAAAGAGCTAAGTTTTAATATTTTTTTATGAAAACTTTTTTCTACTCTTTGTCCCGTGACCTCTACCTACGTCTCTCATTATCCCCGGATCAATTTTAGTATTCCGTGTTCGTCTATCATAGTAGGTATATCATCATAATAATAATATACAGGGTGTTGTTTTGGTCGGCGACAAGCGACCCAGGAGCGGTAGTACAAAATATATATTCCCCAAAAATGGACTTAATTCCATTAAATACTGTAAATATGATGAGAAATACCTTATTCAATTTGAAATAAAATTACCGCAAAGTATGGTTACTAGGCACGTGCACAGACTAGAGCCAGGCACAAGCCGCCATCGCCCCACCCCTTTACTCCCTCGTACTCCCGTTGAGTATTATGTCTACACTTTAGCTTATTACATGATTTTCAAAAAAAAATTTTTTTTATTTTTATTATTTAAAAAAAATAAAGTATTTTTTTTAGCACCAGTATCATTTGTATTATCGACCCTGAGTCGCTTGTCGCTGACCAAAACAACGACCTGTATTATCTCAAAAACGGTTTATCATCAAATTCTGCAACTAGGTATTGTAGTTGTCGAGTCGAGTAAGTTATGGTATGTCTTGAAAAAAGGTAATTAATTTTGAACAAGTTACAAGAAGGGGAAGCTATGGGGTGAATGAATACTATGGTTGCTTTCATCCCTTTATCCCGAAAAAGAACAAAAAAAATTGTACTGGATTACATTCTACGTGTCTAGCATGTCCCAGGATATTTATTTATTATTATTTATAGATGACTTGAATAGCTGCTAGAGAAGCATTAGCGGTAAGATCGCCAAACTAATTTGCGCTAATTTTCCTTATTGTGTCTTGATTACTGTTTAAATTGTTATATTATTAACTAACAATCAATTCCGCGGTTTAACCCGATTTTTTGATTTACAACTGACTGACGACAGTTCCTCTCACATAGATATAAATATATCTAGATTAAAAAAATATCTAATCATCTTTGTAAAATAATATAATATGTAATTATATTTCATAATGTCTATTCTGAATGCCCGATATGATAATGTTATTAGCTGTGTGTAGGTATATTCCTAGTGAAAAAGCTATTCAGCAGAGTTTTATTAAACTCAAACGATCGGCTTAGCATAGTTATATCACTAGGTAGAATTTTCTAATATACAGACTTATTTACCACCATAAACATTCAGAAAAATTATGCTGAGTATCACCATAGTAAAATCGATTACTTACTAAGAATTTTATACTATCTTATTTTGTATCAAAAACTAAAAGCTATCAAAGAACAGTTATGAGATAAGTAAAACTGATAATACATATGATGATAAATAATAACGTAGCTCTTCTGTGATACTTGCGGTGCAATTCTGTAGACCTGTAGTCTACGGAATTGTTTTACATCTGCTAATTTTCTTACAGATAATGGTTCGATTTGCTAACGATATAGGATAATAAGTTTGAAGGATCCACGTTAAAATAAAAGTGCATAAAGGTTAGTTACCGTATGCGGGCGGGCGCTGCAGCGCGTCGTAGGGCGCGCACCAAGAGCCCATCACCACGTTTTGTCCGTAGAGGCCGCCGGCCACCGAGCCCACGCCGCCCACGCCGCCCACGCCACCGCCACCTGCTAACAAACAGCACCTTACACACTTGCACTCATACACCTAGGTACACTTTCAAACGAAACACTGACTGGACTTCAGACAAACCTGCAAGCAGAGCCATGCTCCTCAACCAATCCGGTGGAAACGACATTGCATCCATTACGTCCATAGCGATTGTTTATTTGATTATACAGCACTTAATAATGGTGTTAGTATTAGAGACGACCTGACCGGTCAGAGGTCAGAGCGCGCACTGACCGCCGGCGACGCCGCTCGCTCAGCACTCGGACGCTTATCACCTCTGATTCACGACAGCCTTCCTTCTGTTATTGCGTCCTGTCCAAGTCATGAGCCAATCAATGTTTTGTGTTACAGTTATTGACTATTTTTAAGATAGCACCTGTCTGTTATCTCTACGAGGAAGTCAATAATAGAAGAGTCCTAACTTACTGATAGATTTATGTAAATAAGAATGAAAGATTGGTGGCATGGCATGACATAACATTTAGAAAAACACAACAATATGAGAAAATTCTCTGCCCTCATTAGGAGACATTACAGATATTAATGACTGAAATGAATATCAGAATGGGAACTAATTAAAAGTCTATTTTTATAAACCAACTTTTATGGAACTCTTGTTATATGGATCAGCGAAGAGTCTAGTCCAAACACGGCATGGGAAGTTTAAACGAAGTCATAGCTCGTTGCAAATAAAACCTTATTCTAGACCTGTAACATGGCTATAATATAGTGACGGTTTATAACTGTAATCATCCATTATTCTTGGAAACTCGGAAGGAGAAAAAAATCTATTACAAATATTAGATCAGATGTTATCCATACATACGAACATTGCAAGTTAAGCTTGTAACGTAAGGCATTTCATTCAAGATGATCGCGTTCGCTCACAGTTTGTACCCCAGCTGAATTATAAAATACGTCAATAACACAAAGATCATTAGAAAAACAAGCAATTTGTCCTCCTGGAGGGGAAATCATATCTTACTGGGAATTAGTGTCCGATATTGAATCATTTACTGTGGTTACTGCCTGCGTGAGTCCATTAACATACACAAACGGTCTATTACGAGACTCGTCACGGCCCATCTTCCTGTTTTCCTGTATGTTCCTGAACAATTGATAATCTGTTCTAGTTAAGATATCAGTATCTCATGAGTTAGCAACTCGGGAAAGAAGTGGGTTCTATATCAAACTTAGTACTAGATTGAAGGTTTAGTTATTGTTATCTCTATCCTGTAAACCTGAACAGAGAGAGATCGCAATCACCGAACTATCTTTTACCAGTACAAAATTGTTATCGTTGGAGAATCCGTCTATTGCTCAGGGCGTTGATGGTACTCAGTTAAAGGCCTAATTTGCTATATATTCTCAAAGTATATTTTTAATGAAATCTAGTTTAAATTTTAGTGTCCTCCATTATCTTAGCATGTTAGTTGCTTAATTTTAGTGAGAAACACAATTGTATTTATCGTTGTATACTGGTTTGGTACTCATGACTACAGTTGTACCTATAGGCTCAGAGTATATAAATACTATGTCCTATAGGTATCCTAAACTTATATGTAAGGTGCAGCACGTATAGCAATGTCATGGCTGTAGTTGTTTACAAAGAATCCATTCACAAATAGATGAATGAAACTAGGTGACTCGATGACAATTGAAGTTACGCAATAGGTACAATTTTACACTGTCCACCTGAATTCCCGACAGAATTAACTGAATATTGCTTCTGGGTAAACCCAGAATGCTTAATTAAATTTATCCTTTTAATTTACCACAATACAGTTAAAAACTAAACGTATTTACAGTTTAAAACATTTGTCAGATACAGAACGTTGTTTTCCTTATCGTTTTGTGTTTGACTTTCCTAGTCATGGTCAGTGGCCCGAACTGAACTGAGTTCATCAAAATATCAATGGCAGTAAGCATATTTCCTCAACCTGCAACGATCTCTTCACGTGGTATTGAATAAAGTGTTTAAGGATGCACCCAAGGCTAGGCAGAATTATCCTGATCAAGAGTTTACCAACAACTTTTCCCGTAGTATAAAGTTGAGG
>CATOBL010000421.1:5000-65845 GCA_951394255.1 Polyploca ridens
ACCTAACCTAACCTAACCTAACCTAACCTAACCTAACCTAACCTAACCTAACCTAACCTAACCTAACCTAACCTAACCTAACCTAACCTAACCTAACCTAACCTAACCTAACCTAACCTAACCTAACCTAACCTAACCTAACCTAACCTAACCTAACCTAACCTAACCTAACCTAACCTAACCTAACCTAACCTAACCTAACCTAACCTAACCTAACCTAACCTAACCTAACCTAACCTAACCTAACCTAACCTAACCTAACCTAACCTAACCTAACCTAACCTAACCTAACCTAACCTAACCTAACCTAACCTAACCTAACCTAACCTAACCTAACCTAACCTAACCTAACCTAACCTAACCTAACCTAACCTAACCTAACCTAACCTAACCTAACCTAACCTAACCTAACCTAACCTAACCTAACCTAACCTAACCTAACCTAACCTAACCTAACCTAACCTAACCTAACCTAACCTAACCTAACCTAACCTAACCTAACCTAACCTAACCTAACCTAACCTAACCTAACCTAACCTAACCTAACCTAACCTAACCTAACCTAACCTAACCTAACCTAACCTAACCTAACCTAACCTAACCTAACCTAACCTAACCTAACCTAACCTAACCTAACCTAACCTAACCTAACCTAACCTAACCTAACCTAACCTAACCTAACCTAACCTAACCTAACCTAACCTAACCTAACCTAACCTAACCTAACCTAACCTAACCTAACCTAACCTAACCTAACCTAACCTAACCTAACCTAACCTAACCTAACCTAACCTAACCTAACCTAACCTAACCTAACCTAACCTAACCTAACCTAACCTAACCTAACCTAACCTAACCTAACCTAACCTAACCTAACCTAACCTAACCTAACCTAACCTAACCTAACCTAACCTAACCTAACCTAACCTAACCTAACCTAACCTAACCTAACCTAACCTAACCTAACCTAACCTAACCTAACCTAACCTAACCTAACCTAACCTAACCTAACCTAACCTAACCTAACCTAACCTAACCTAACCTAACCTAACCTAACCTAACCTAACCTAACCTAACCTAACCTAACCTAACCTAACCTAACCTAACCTAACCTAACCTAACCTAACCTAACCTAACCTAACCTAACCTAACCTAACCTAACCTAACCTAACCTAACCTAACCTAACCTAACCTAACCTAACCTAACCTAACCTAACCTAACCTAACCTAACCTAACCTAACCTAACCTAACCTAACCTAACCTAACCTAACCTAACCTAACCTAACCTAACCTAACCTAACCTAACCTAACCTAACCTAACCTAACCTAACCTAACCTAACCTAACCTAACCTAACCTAACCTAACCTAACCTAACCTAACCTAACCTAACCTAACCTAACCTAACCTAACCTAACCTAACCTAACCTAACCTAACCTAACCTAACCTAACCTAACCTAACCTAACCTAACCTAACCTAACCTAACCTAACCTAACCTAACCTAACCTAACCTAACCTAACCTAACCTAACCTAACCTAACCTAACCTAACCTAACCTAACCTAACCTAACCTAACCTAACCTAACCTAACCTAACCTAACCTAACCTAACCTAACCTAACCTAACCTAACCTAACCTAACCTAACCTAACCTAACCTAACCTAACCTAACCTAACCTAACCTAACCTAACCTAACCTAACCTAACCTAACCTAACCTAACCTAACCTAACCTAACCTAACCTAACCTAACCTAACCTAACCTAACCTAACCTAACCTAACCTAACCTAACCTAACCTAACCTAACCTAACCTAACCTAACCTAACCTAACCTAACCTAACCTAACCTAACCTAACCTAACCTAACCTAACCTAACCTAACCTAACCTAACCTAACCTAACCTAACCTAACCTAACCTAACCTAACCTAACCTAACCTAACCTAACCTAACCTAACCTAACCTAACCTAACCTAACCTAACCTAACCTAACCTAACCTAACCTAACCTAACCTAACCTAACCTAACCTAACCTAACCTAACCTAACCTAACCTAACCTAACCTAACCTAACCTAACCTAACCTAACCTAACCTAACCTAACCTAACCTAACCTAACCTAACCTAACCTAACCTAACCTAACCTAACCTAACCTAACCTAACCTAACCTAACCTAACCTAACCTAACCTAACCTAACCTAACCTAACCTAACCTAACCTAACCTAACCTAACCTAACCTAACCTAACCTAACCTAACCTAACCTAACCTAACCTAACCTAACCTAACCTAACCTAACCTAACCTAACCTAACCTAACCTAACCTAACCTAACCTAACCTAACCTAACCTAACCTAACCTAACCTAACCTAACCTAACCTAACCTAACCTAACCTAACCTAACCTAACCTAACCTAACCTAACCTAACCTAACCTAACCTAACCTAACCTAACCTAACCTAACCTAACCTAACCTAACCTAACCTAACCTAACCTAACCTAACCTAACCTAACCTAACCTAACCTAACCTAACCTAACCTAACCTAACCTAACCTAACCTAACCTAACCTAACCTAACCTAACCTAACCTAACCTAACCTAACCTAACCTAACCTAACCTAACCTAACCTAACCTAACCTAACCTAACCTAACCTAACCTAACCTAACCTAACCTAACCTAACCTAACCTAACCTAACCTAACCTAACCTAACCTAACCTAACCTAACCTAACCTAACCTAACCTAACCTAACCTAACCTAACCTAACCTAACCTAACCTAACCTAACCTAACCTAACCTAACCTAACCTAACCTAACCTAACCTAACCTAACCTAACCTAACCTAACCTAACCTAACCTAACCTAACCTAACCTAACCTAACCTAACCTAACCTAACCTAACCTAACCTAACCTAACCTAACCTAACCTAACCTAACCTAACCTAACCTAACCTAACCTAACCTAACCTAACCTAACCTAACCTAACCTAACCTAACCTAACCTAACCTAACCTAACCTAACCTAACCTAACCTAACCTAACCTAACCTAACCTAACCTAACCTAACCTAACCTAACCTAACCTAACCTAACCTAACCTAACCTAACCTAACCTAACCTAACCTAACCTAACCTAACCTAACCTAACCTAACCTAACCTAACCTAACCTAACCTAACCTAACCTAACCTAACCTAACCTAACCTAACCTAACCTAACCTAACCTAACCTAACCTAACCTAACCTAACCTAACCTAACCTAACCTAACCTAACCTAACCTAACCTAACCTAACCTAACCTAACCTAACCTAACCTAACCTAACCTAACCTAACCTAACCTAACCTAACCTAACCTAACCTAACCTAACCTAACCTAACCTAACCTAACCTAACCTAACCTAACCTAACCTAACCTAACCTAACCTAACCTAACCTAACCTAACCTAACCTAACCTAACCTAACCTAACCTAACCTAACCTAACCTAACCTAACCTAACCTAACCTAACCTAACCTAACCTAACCTAACCTAACCTAACCTAACCTAACCTAACCTAACCTAACCTAACCTAACCTAACCTAACCTAACCTAACCTAACCTAACCTAACCTAACCTAACCTAACCTAACCTAACCTAACCTAACCTAACCTAACCTAACCTAACCTAACCTAACCTAACCTAACCTAACCTAACCTAACCTAACCTAACCTAACCTAACCTAACCTAACCTAACCTAACCTAACCTAACCTAACCTAACCTAACCTAACCTAACCTAACCTAACCTAACCTAACCTAACCTAACCTAACCTAACCTAACCTAACCTAACCTAACCTAACCTAACCTAACCTAACCTAACCTAACCTAACCTAACCTAACCTAACCTAACCTAACCTAACCTAACCTAACCTAACCTAACCTAACCTAACCTAACCTAACCTAACCTAACCTAACCTAACCTAACCTAACCTAACCTAACCTAACCTAACCTAACCTAACCTAACCTAACCTAACCTAACCTAACCTAACCTAACCTAACCTAACCTAACCTAACCTAACCTAACCTAACCTAACCTAACCTAACCTAACCTAACCTAACCTAACCTAACCTAACCTAACCTAACCTAACCTAACCTAACCTAACCTAACCTAACCTAACCTAACCTAACCTAACCTAACCTAACCTAACCTAACCTAACCTAACCTAACCTAACCTAACCTAACCTAACCTAACCTAACCTAACCTAACCTAACCTAACCTAACCTAACCTAACCTAACCTAACCTAACCTAACCTAACCTAACCTAACCTAACCTAACCTAACCTAACCTAACCTAACCTAACCTAACCTAACCTAACCTAACCTAACCTAACCTAACCTAACCTAACCTAACCTAACCTAACCTAACCTAACCTAACCTAACCTAACCTAACCTAACCTAACCTAACCTAACCTAACCTAACCTAACCTAACCTAACCTAACCTAACCTAACCTAACCTAACCTAACCTAACCTAACCTAACCTAACCTAACCTAACCTAACCTAACCTAACCTAACCTAACCTAACCTAACCTAACCTAACCTAACCTAACCTTTTTTTTTTTTTTTTTTTTTTTTTTTTTTAAGGCTGGGAAATGCCTGAACGCATACCACACTGCAAAAAGTGTCTACAGTGTGGTTATGTGGGGCTTGCACCCACTAAAACCCAGCCGTGGCCACCCTCATGACTCCTTGTAGGGGACTCCGGGACCGCGGGTATGCTGCGCCGGTGCCCCCCATCGAGTCATGTCCCAGGTGTGGGACTCTTTCCCGGGAAGGGCTTGAAGTTGCCCTCCCATTTGCCGACTCCTGCCGGTCGGCACAGCGGTCTGCGGCCACCACAGACAGCTGTCTTCCCGGGGCTGCTTAACGGTGGTTGCCAGAGGACACTTCTCAGACTACCCCCACAGCCCCGAGGACGAGTCGGGCTAGCGGTTGTCGCCGCCGCCCCGACGCCGCCTCCGTCTTCGAGCGGGATCGGCCCTCTCCCGATCCCGCTCGGCAGCCTCCTTCTGGAGCATAACTGTTTCGCAGAAGGAGACCGCGGCGTCCCAGAGGGAGTCTTCCGCCAGCATGGCTCGTATTATGGCCGGTGGCGACAGATCCCTCCCGATCACGGCGACCAATTCTCGCCGCTCGGACTCCCAGGCCGGGCACTCACCCAACGTATGCTGGGCTGAGTCCAGGCCGCCCCCACAGTGATGGCACTGTGGCGTTTCTTCCCGGCCGATTCGGCTCAGATACTCACCGAAGCACCCATGCCCGGTGAGTATCTGAGTCAATCTGTAGGTGACGCAGCCATTCCTCCTCTCAACCCAGGCCTCAAAGTTAGGCAGGATCGCACTCACGGCCCGCTGGCGCACATTCCGCGGCAACTCCAGCCGCTCGCGCCACTCTACGAGGGCGCGCTGGTGCGCATCCCGCCGATACTCCGCAAGCGTCCGACTCGGCGCCTCACCGCCCTCCCTGCGACTATGGGTCTCTTCGTAGACACTAGCGTCCACGATCGCCAGGAGATCAAAGGGCGTGAAGCGCGCCAAGATGGTTGCCGCCTCGAACGATACCGTCCGGTACCCACGTGCGATCCGTATGGCCACCACCCGCTGCAGGCCGTTTAAGATAGCTCTGCAGCGGGACGAGGCGCCCGCCAGGCAATGTGACCAGACGGGCGCCCCGTAGAGGGCCATAGACCGCACGACACTCCCGTATAGGCGGCGAACCTCTTCTCGAGGACCCCCGAGGTTTGGAAGCAGCCTTTGCAGCGCTCCCGCTACCCGTCGCACTCGGGGGGCCAGACGCCTGAAGTGCTCCTCGAAGGCCCAAGTCGAGTCCAAGGTGAGACCCAAGTACCTCATGTACTGTCCCACCTGAACCTCCGTGTCACCCACACGCAACGACATGCTGGGTGGTCTCGATCCCCGGCGCAAGCCATGAAACCATAGCGCCTCGGTTTTGTTCGGCGCCACCCGAAGTCCCAGCCTACCTATGGCCGCAACTACACACGCGACACCAAGTTCGGCGAGCCGACAACACCTCTCGAAGGTGATCTCCCGGGCCAGTACCAAAGTATCGTCTGCGTAACATACAACACTCACCCCGGGAGGGAGACCAGTCCGCAGGACCGCATCGTAAGCGAGATTCCACAGCAGGGGTCCCAATACTGACCCCTGGGGAACCCCGCACGAGAGCTCCCTCTGGAAGTTGATTCCGTTCCGACCCGTGAACCTGATGGTCCTGCCGCACAAATATGCCCCGACAATACGGCTCAGGTAGGGAGGCACGTTATGATAGGCCAGTGCCTCCCTAATCGCCCGCCATGGGACGGAGTTGAAGGCGTTGACGATGTCTAAGCTCACCGCCAACGCCACCCCCCCCGCCCGAACGGCAGGCTCCGACAGGGCGCGGACGCGGTTAATGGCGTCCAGCGTAGAACGTCCCCGCCGGAAGCCGAACTGGCAGTCCGACAAGTCGGGGCCCACACTTGACAGGTGCTCGCTGAGACGGGCGGCGATAACGCGCTCAAAGAGCTTTCCCGCCTCGTCCAGCAAGCATATGGGTCGGAACGCCGAGGGAGAGTCGGCGGCCCTGCCCTCCTTCTGCAGAAGAACTAGCCTGGCCTCCTTCCAGCCGCTGGGGAACACGCCACTACGGAGGCAGCCGGTGAACAGCTGCCTCAGCCTGTCCCCCAAAATCGCTATAGCGCACACCCAAGCCCGTCCCGGAATCCCATCCGGTCCCGGGGCGGTGTTGCGGGCTGCAAGTCGCCGCACTGCTCGGTCCAGCTCATCCTCCGTTACCTCTAACTGGTCGTCCCAGATTTGGTCTGACGGTGACGGTAGGTTAGAGGGACTATCCTGGACCCTAGGAAAGAGGGTATCGACTACCCTTCCTACAAAATCCGGGTCCAGGGTCTGCGTCAAAGGAGGGACCCACGGTTTGAGCTTGCCCAGTACTAGTTTGTACGGGCGCCCCCATGGGTCCCTGTCAAGACCCTCGATGAGCTCGTTCCAGGACCGAGCCTTGGCGTCCGCGATGGCTATGCTAAGAGCCTTTGTAGCGGCCTGGTACCCGCGGTGCGCATCGGCGATCTCCACGTCGTCAACTCGCCTTCTCCTTCGGGCTCGCTGGTGCCGGCGACGGGCCGCGTTATACTCCGACCGCAGACGTGTGACGTCAGCCGACCACCAGTATACCGAGTCCTTTCTGCCCGGATGGACCCGGGGCATCGAGACATCGCAAACGTTAGTCATGACATCCCGGAACCAATCCGCCTGCGACTCGGGATTGGGTGGAAAGACGCCAGGAACTTCTTCAGCATCCCAGTCGTGGACGATGGCGGCCGCCGTCAGCATATCGCGGTCGAGCCGGCGAACAGACCAGCGCCGTGGTGGGTCAGCGTTTCTGCGTTCGGGGCCATCGGGGGGGCGGCCAAAAGCCACACTGAACTCAATGAGTCGGTGATCTGACAGAGTGGCCACCTCCTCCGCAACACGCCACCCCGAGACCAGGTGCATGGCAGAAGGAGTCGCCCACGACAGGTCTACAATCGACTCCCCCTGCCACCGCACACAGGTGCTGACCGAACCCCGATTTAGAAGTCGAAGGTCCAGGCCAGCTGACCATTCCAGAAGTGTCTCTCCCCGAACGTCATCCCGCGCATCACCCCACACGCCGGAGTGGGCGTTAAAATCACCCAACACGATTACCGGGCGGGACTGGTATCCGCTAATGCAAAAGGCCAGCCCGTCCAGGTACGCCTCAAAAGCGGCGAGGCCGCTGTTCGGGGAGATGTAACAGCCCACCACGACTGCAGGTCCCCACTCCACAACAACAAACCCTGGCCGTCTATGCAGGAGTTTGCAATGGGGGTCACGTTCCCCCCCAGCCCAGTATACTGCAACGGAGTTCCCATCCGCCCCGAACCATCTAGGATGAACCGGAACGGAGTGAGGCTCCGCCACAACCACCAATGTAACTGAACGCTCCGCGACCGTCTGCATAAGTAGATCTTGCGCGGCGCGGCAGCGGTTCAGATTACCCTGCAATATTACTTGGAGGGGAAAGAATTTTAGGCCTCCATTACCTCCCTAACCGGGTCGGGACCCGCTTTTTCGTTCCTCGGCTGCAACGCTGAAGCTCGCTTCTTCGGTGGCGTGCACCTAGCGCTGCCCAACCGGTGATTAGCGGGTCGTCCGAGGTCCACGCACACTGGACAGTGCGGAGCTCCCGCCTTGCAATCTCGGGCCTTGTGGCCTTGCTGGCCACAGCCGTAGCATGATCCGCTGCGATCGGCTCCGCTGCACTGAGCCACGACATGTCCTTTCTCTAAGCAGCGGAAGCACTGAAGTGCTCTTGTGGGGAGAGCCTCAACCCGGACGGACATGAAGCCAACTCGTACCCTCTCGGCCGCTGCTAGTTTGCGGGCAACCACGAGCGGACAACGGACCCACACAGTTCCGAGGTTGAAGGAGTCAAATCGGATGTTCCCCACCTTTATTTCGGACTCCGAGCATCCGCCCGCACTGGCCAGCGCAGCTCCAACCTCAGTGGGGTCTACGGACTCATCCAGGTCCCTCACTCTAATTTCTCCCATCGGGAGAGGACGCGCAACAACCGCCCCCGTTTCTGCCAACGCCGCCCTTAGTTGGGTGGCAATGGTCTCCGCCTTTGTGGAGCCTTCCGGGCCTGGGATTCTCAATATGAGACCCCCCGTTAGTGCTCTCTTAGGGCGAAGACCCTCCTCCAATCCGAGGTCGTTCAACGAGACTTTTGCTCTCGCAATCTTCATCACCTCGCCCATCGTCGTCTCTGATCCTGGTCGTAATGTAATCGTAACGGCCGAGGTCGGTGGAGGGCGTGGGAGCACCGACGACTTCTTTTGCGTCTTGGCTGGCGGCTGGGTACGTTGCTGTGCCAACTTAGCCTTAGCTTTCCGGCCAAGAACTTCCGAATAACCTGGATTGGCGGGGGCTCGCCGTTCCTCAACACTTGGCTCAGTGAGCGGTGCAAGTGAGAGGGGCGCCTGTCGCGAATGTGAGGGCGGCGGCTGAAGAGCCCCACCATGACGTCCCTTGCCTCCCTTCTTTTTCTTTTTTGAGAGAGTCGCAGCAGGCTCTGCCGGCGACGCCGGTGGCTGAGGGAGACTCTGTCCGAGGGGGGGCCTTATCGCCCTTTCAGGAAAGATCTCCGCCATGATCCCGTCCCGCATTGTGTTCAGTCGGCGGTCGAGCTGGCGGTCAAACTCGGAGAGTTTGCGGTCCATAAGGGCCGCAAGCTGCTCGAGGTGCGGGTCTAGGGGATGTTCCCTGGGCTGTTCTTCTTTTCGTCCCCGTGAGTTCCCCCGCATGTCACATGACGCTTCCGGGGCCGGAGTATGAACCGGTGCTCGTGGTGGGGAAACCAGCTGCGCCGGTGAGGGTGACAGCTCTGGTTGCAACGGAGGGGTTACTCCAGTCAATCTCTTTGCTCTTTGAGCCGGCGCCGAAGCCCTGGGACCACAGCGGAGCTCTGCCAGCTCGGCAGCCATTGCTGCCATGCGCTCCTCCAGTGTGGAGAGCTGGGAGCGGAGCATTTGGTTTTCGCGCTCTAAACGCTCGGTCACCGTCCTCCCGTGCAACTCTGTTGCTGCCGCCTTAACCTTTCTGGTCGCAACCCTAAGAGCATGAACGTATTCACCCTTAATGTTGCGGGACTTGTCGGTAACTTTTTCGATTTCGGACAGGGAGTCAGCGATTGTAGCTCCCAGGTCCGCTGCCGGCTGATGACGGTACTCCTCCATGAGGTCAGCTACACTAGGCAGCTTCTGTTTGGCCCTTGTAGTTGCAGGTAACGCATGAGGGTCGAGGATTTCGGAAAGATCGACCTCTATGTCACTGTCCTCCTTTCTCGTAGTACGCTTCTTTAGGGCAGACCGTACACCTTCATCTTGGGGCTGCCTTCTCTTAGGAGCCCTACGCTTCTTGGCAGAGCCTCCCGACGTCGCCGATGACACTGACATCATTGAGCTGTCACTGGCGCCATCATCCCGTGACGTCCCTCGTAATGAGGAGGTCGGACGGGCAAATACTGTGCTGTCGCTGACCGTCATTTCCTCCCGGCCATTTTGGACCTCGGAATCAGCCTGTTCCACATCCTTGTTTTGCTCTTCGGTTATGGTTTCTTTCTCCTTTGTGAGTTGTACCTCCACAACCTCAGGACTCGACTGCGAGAGCCGGGTCACAGAGACGCGCAATTCTCTGGCGCGTGGGTCCAACTTCTCGTCCGTGTGCTTCTCCTCACTTGTCACCTTTTCCTTTACACTCCTCTTTTTCTTCTCCATGACGTCGTCATCTCGTGGGCCACTTTGGCCGATTTTAGTTTGCGTGTCCGAGGACACGAAGCGTGAGTTGCCCCCCCCAGAATACGAGGGGCAGCCGAGGCCCGAGGGCCTCGGGAGGGATTCTCCACCTGCGGAGCAGGTGGTACCCTCCTGGGGTAGATTCTTTTTTCTCAGCGCTTCCATGTTTTGGCTGTCTACAGCTTCCCTTTTTTGCTCCAAGGGTGTGGTCCCTCTAGCATTTACCTAAACACAAAATACCCCCCCGCCCTAAACTACAAGACCTAAGCACAAAATACCCCCCTACCCTAAACTACACAACCTAAGCTCAAAATACCCCCCCATCCCAAGACTACGGGTTATTAAGGAAAAGGGAAGGATAGGAGAAAGGATAGGGCAGTCTGCATCGCCGGTCAACTCTCATAATAAGAGAAGTACCGGGAGCAGTTCCACCCTTTGAGGATGAGAATAGGAACGAGGGAAAGGAAAAGGAAGGGATGTGTTGCTCTTCGTCTGATCCCTCACCCCGTGCCTCCCGGTATGGGTAACCCTGCCGGTATAGCCACGAGGATCCTTGGGACACGCAAGCCCCCCCACCACGACAAGGTGGCAACACGTCGGGGGGGAACCTAACCTAACCTAACCTAACCTAACCTAACCTAACCTAACCTAACCTAACCTAACCTAACCTAACCTAACCTTTTTTTTTTTTTTTTTTTTTTTTTTTTTTTTTTTTTAAGGCTGGGAAATGCCTGAACGCATACCACACTGCAAAAAGTGTCTACAGTGTTGTTATGTGGGGCTTGCACCCACTAAAACCCAGCCGTGGCCACCCTCATAACTCCTTGTAGGGGACTCCGGGACCGCGGGTATGCTGCGCCGGTGCCCCCCATCGAGTCATGTCCCAGGTGTGGGACTCTTTCCCGGGAAGGGCTTGAAGTTGCCCTCCCATTTGCCGACTCCTGCCGGTCGGCACAGCGGTCTGCGGCCACCACAGACAGCTGTCTTCCCGGGGCTGCTTAACGGTGGTTGCCAGAGGACACTTCTCTGACTACCCCCACAGCCCCGAGGACGAGTCGGGCTAGCGGTTGTCGCCGCCGCCCCGACGCCGCCTCCGTCTTCGAGCGGGATCGGCCCTCTCCCGATCCCGCTCGGCAGCCTCCTTCTGGAGCATAACTGTTTCGCAGAAGGAGACCGCGGCGTCCCAGAGGGAGTCTCCCGCCAGCATGGCTCGTATTATGGCCGGTGGCGACAGATCCCTCCCGATCACGGCGACCAATTCTCGCCGCTCGGACTCCCAGGCCGGGCACTCACCCAACGTATGCTGGGCTGAGTCCAGGCCGCCCCCACAGTGATGGCACTGTGGCGTTTCTTCCCGGCCGATTCGGCTCAGATACTCACCGAAGCACCCATGCCCGGTGAGTATCTGAGTCAATCTGTAGGTGACGCAGCCATTCCTCCTCTCAACCCAGGCCTCAAAGTTAGGCAGGATCGCACTCACGGCCCGCTGGCGCACATTCCGCGGCAACTCCAGCCGCTCGCGCCACTCTACGAGGGCGCGCTGGTGCGCATCCCGCCGATACTCCGCAAGCGTCCGACTCGGCGCTTCACCGCCCTCCCTGCGACCATGGGTCTCTTCGTAGACACTAGCATCCACGATCGCCAGGAGATCAAAGGGCGTGAAGCGCGCCAAGATGGTTGCCGCCTCGAACGATACCGTCCGGTACCCACGTGCGATCCGTATGGCCACCACCCGCTGCAGGCCGTTTAAGATAGCTCTGCAGCGGGACGAGGCACCCGCCAGGCAATGTGACCAGACGGGCGCCCCGTAGAGGGCCATAGACCGCACGACACTCCCGTATAGGCGGCGAACCTCTTCTCGAGGACCCCCGAGGTTTGGAAGCAGCCTTTGCAGCGCTCCCGCTACTCGTCGCACTCGGGGGGCCAGACGCCTGAAGTGCTCCTCGAAGGCCCAAGTCGAGTCCAAGGTGAGACCCAAGTACCTCATGTACTGTCCCACCTGAACCTCCGTGTCACCCACACGCAACGACATGCTGGGTGGTCTCAATCCCCGGCGTAAGCCATGAAACCACAGCGCCTCGGTTTTGTTCGGCGCCACCCGAAGGCCCAGCCTACCTATGGCCGCAACTACACACGCGACACCAAGTTCGGCGAGCCGACAACACCTCTCGAAGGTGATCTCCCGGGACAGTACCAAAGTATCGTCTGCGTAACATACGACACTCACCCCGGGAGGGAGACCAGTCCGCAGGACCGCATCGTAAGCGAGGTTCCACAACAGGGGTCCCAATACTGACCCCTGGGGAACCCCGCACGAGAGCTCCCTCTGGAAGTTGATTCCGTTCCGACCCGTGAACCTGATGGTCCTGCCGCACAAATATGCCCCGACAATACGGCTCAGGTAGGGAGGCACGTTATGATAGGCCAGTGCCTCCCTAATTGCCCGCCATGGGACGGAGTTGAAGGCGTTGACGATGTCTAAGCTCACCGCCAACGCCACCCCCCCCGCCCGAACGGCAGGCTCCGACAGGGCGCGGACGCGGTTAATGGCGTCCAGCGTAGAACGTCCCCGCCGGAAGCCGAACTGGCAGTCCGACAAGTCGGGGCCCACACTTGACAGGTGCTCGCTGAGACGGGCGGCGATAACGCGCTCAAAGAGCTTTCCCGCCTCGTCCAGCAAGCATATGGGTCGGAACGCCGAGGGAGAGTCGGCGGCCCTGCCCTCCTTCTGCAGAAGAACTAGCCTGGCCTCCTTCCAGCCGCTGGGGAACACGCCACTACGGAGGCAGCCGGTGAACAGCTGCCTCAGCCTGTCCCCCAAAATCGCCATAGCGCACACCCAAGCCCGTCCCGGAATCCCATCCGGTCCCGGAGCGGTGTTGCGGGCCGCAAGTCGCCGCACTGCTCGGTCCAGCTCATCCTCCGTTACCTCTAACTGGTCGTCCCAGATTTGGTCCGACGGTGACGGTAGGTTAGAGGGACTATCCTGGACCCTAGGAAAGAGGGTGTCGACTACCCTTCCTACGAAATCCGGGTCCAGGGTCTGCGTCAAAGGAGGGACCCATGGTTTGAGCTTGCCCAGTACTAGTTTGTACGGGCGCCCCCATGGGTCCCTGTCAAGGCCCTCGATGAGCTCGTTCCAGGACCGAGCCTTGGCGTCCGCGATGGCTATGCTAAGGGCCTTTGTAGCGGCCTGGTACCCGCGGTGCGCATCGGCGATCTCCACGTCGTCAACTCGCCTTCTCCTTCGGGCTCGCTGGTGCCGGCGACGGGCCGCGTTATACTCCGACCGCAGACGTGTGACGTCAGCCGACCACCAGTATACCGAGTCCCTTCTGCCCGGATGGACCCGGGGCATCGAGACATCGCAAATGTTGGTCATGACATCCCGGAACCAATCCGCCTGCGACTCGGGATCGGGTGGAAAGACGCTAGGAACTTCTTCAGCGTCCCAGTCGTGGACGATGGCGGCCGCCGTCAGCATATCGCGGTCGAGCCGGCGAACAGACCAGCGCCGTGTTGGGTCAGCGTTTCTGCGTTCGGGGCCATCGGGGGGGCGGCCAAAAGTCACACTGAACTCAATGAGTCGGTGATCCGACAGCGTGGCCACCTCCTCCGCAACTCGCCACCCCGAGACCAGGTGCATGGCAGAAGGAGTCGCCCAGGACAGGTCTACAATCGACTCCCCCTGCCACCGCACACAGGTGCAGACCGAACCCCGATTTAGAAGTCGAAGATCCAGGCCAGCTGACCATTCCAGAAGTGTCTCTCCCCGAACGTCATCCCGCGCATCACCCCACACGCCGGAGTGGGCGTTAAAATCACCCAACACGATTACCGGGCGGGACTGGTATCCGCTAATGCAAAAGGCCAGCCCGTCCAGGTACGTCTCAAAAGCGGCGAGGCCGCTGTTCGGGGAGATGTAACAGCCCACCACGACTGCAGGTCCCCACTCAACAACAACAAACCCCGGCCCTCTGTGCAGGAGTTTGCAATGGGGGTCCCGTTCCCCCCCAGCCCAGTATACAGCAACGGAGTTCCCATCCGCCCCGAACCATCTAGAATGAACCGGAACGGAGTGAGGCTCCGCCACAAAACCTAACCTAACCTAACCTAACCTAACCTAACCTAACCTAACCTAACCTAACCTAACCTAACCTAACCTAACCTAACCTAACCTAACCTAACCTAACCTAACCTAACCAAACAAACACTCACCATGCCGTGGTGGTCCGAAGAACTCGCAGAGCTGAAAAAAGAAGTCACCACCAGGAAGCGAAGAATCAAATGCGCCGCACCAGTCCGAAGGTCGAGAGTTGTAGATCTGTACCTGGAAAAGAAAGCAGAATATGAATTAAAAGCCCAGAAGGCAAAGATAAGGAGCTGGAAGGAGTTCTGTGGAAAGCAGGATAGTGAAGGGGTCTGGGACGGAATATATAGGGTGATCGGCAGGACAAGGAAGAGAGAGGAAGACACACCACTGGAGGTTGAAGGCATAGCGTTGGATGCAAAAGGTTCCGTCAAGGTACTCGCGGAAACGTTTTACCCAGAAGACCTCAGAGAAGCAGACAACACCGAACATCGCAGGATTAGGGCCGAGGCAGAGAATGTGAACGCTGGGCAGCAAGATGATTCTTGTGACCCACCGTTTACGCAGGCCGAGCTTAAAACCGCGATAAATGCCTTCAACCCGAAGAAAGCACCCGGTGCCGACGGCTTTACTGCCGATATATGCCGAGAAGCGGTAAAGAACAGCCCAGACTTGTTTCTGGAATTATTAAACAAGTGCCTCGAACTCGGCCACTTCCCGGATCCCTGGAAAGAGGCCACAGTCATCGTCTTGCGGAAACCGGGGAAAGAAACATATAATGCTCCGAAATCATATAGACCCATCGGGCTTCTCCCGGTAATGGGAAAGATCTACGAGAGGATGCTGGTTGCCCGAATGAAGTTTCACTTACTGTCGAGGATGAGTACTCGCCAGTTTGGATTCATGCCCCAGAAGAGCACCGAAGACTCTCTCTATACCCTAATGAAACACATCCAAGACAAGGTAAACCAGAAAAAGATAGTAACACTGGTGTCATTGGATATAGAGGGAGCCTTCGACAGCGCATGGTGGCCAGCTATTCGAGTCCGACTGGCTGAGGAAAAGTGTCCAGTGAACTTGAGGAGGGTGATCGACAGCTACCTCAGAGACCGGAAAGTCAAAGTCAGGTACGCCGGGGAAGAAATCACCAGGAAGACGGAAAAGGGATGCGTCCAAGGTTCCATTGGGGGCCCAATATTGTGGAACTTGTTACTGGACCCGTTACTGAAGGACCTAGAAGAACGGGGCGACTACGTGCAGGCCTTTGCGGATGACGTCGTCCTCGTCTTCGATGGAGAGACAGCCCAGGAAATCCAGGGACGTGCCAATGCCACTCTGGAACATGTTCGGGCGTGGGGAGTCAAAAACAAGTTAAACTTCGCGCCACATAAGACGATGGCAATGGTCATCACGCGCAAGTTGAAGTACGACACCCCGCACCTGAACATGGGTGGGATTGACATTGGCATGTCCAAGGAAATAAAGCTGCTGGGTCTGACCATAGACGAGAAGATGACTTTTAACGCACATACCGCAAACGTCTGCCGCAAGGCGCTAAACTTCTATAAGCAACTTGCAAGAACCGCAAAAGTCAGCTGGGGGCTGGAACCCGAAATAATTAGAACCATATACACGGCTGTGGTGGAGCCGACTGTGATGTATGCCGCGAGTGCATGGGCGCCAGCGACGTTGAAAATAAGCATACAAAAGCAACTAAATGCAGTTCAGCGCGGCTTCGTTCAGAAGATAGCGAAGTCGTACCGAACAGTTTCACTGAACTCGGCGCTACTACTCGCGGGGTTGCTTCCGCTGGACATCAGAGTCCGGGAAGCAGCCTTGCTTTATGAGGTACGGAAAGGTCATTCCCTGCGAGTAGTAGGAGACCGAGACATTGAGAAACCAGTGCAGTACAGTGCCATGCCACACCCCGCGAGACAGTTGGAGCTAGGATTTACATGCCTGGCAGACGGAGCAGCATTGGAACGGCATTATAACGAAGGCCTAAATATATTTACCGACGGAAGCAAGATTGAGGGAAAGGTTGGTGCTGCAATTTCCATCTGGGAAGGTGCCACTGAAGTCGGTACACGAAAGCTGAAGCTGGAAGATTGCTGCTCCGTCTACCAAGCGGAGCTTCTGGCATTGGTAGAAGCAACGGAGAAAGCTCTGAAAAACCGTAGCACAAGCTGTAACATCTACTGCGATTCCAGATCCGCCCTTGAAACAGTAATCAACACCTGCTCCACTCACCCTCTCGCAGTCCAAACAAGGAACAACATCACAAGACTCAATGAACAGCGAAAAATATTGAGATTGTTTTGGATAAAGGCACATGCGGGTTTGCTGGGAAATGAGAGGGCGGACGAACTGGCAAAAAACGCAGCGCTACGAACAAAAACAAGAGCAAACTACAGCAGCTGCCCGGCTTCCTACATCAGGCGTCAAATTCGATCCGACTCGCTCATAGAATGGAACCAGCGCTATAGGAGTGGTGAAACGGCCGCAACAACCAAGGTATTCTTCCCTGACGTGATACGGGCACATCGCGTAATAAATAAGATACAGCTAGATCCCCAATTAGTACAACTGTTCACGGGGCACGGTGGATTCTCCTCGTACTTGTATCGATTCAAGTGCAAGGAGAGTCCATCGTGCAACTGCGACCCTCAAGTGGAGGAAAGCGCCCTGCACATCGTTACGGAATGTCCAATTTACGGAACGCGCAGATTCGAACTAGAATGTGAAATAGGTGTAGATATTACCTTGGAAAATCTGTGCAAGATATTGGAGAATAGAGAAATTAGAGATAAATTTATAGCATATTGCAAAATAATTGTAAAAAAGGTAGTAAATAAGAATAAGTAAAAATTTGGTAATACTACTGCATACTATAATATTATGCAGGCAGTGCCCATAGTAAATAAGAATGTAACAAATTGATTGTCTCTAAATAATAAATGTAAAAGTGTGTTTAGATAAAGTAGAACGTAAAAATTGTAAACAAAATGGATAGCTCTAGCTTGTAGAATGGTATATAAAATAAGAAAATAAGAATGTGTAATGTTTAGGATAGCGATTTTGAAAACTGAATAAATATATTTCCATTGTTGTTATTTTCCTGAAAATAAGGTCCCTGATTCGGTCGGGGGTATAAAAAAAAAAAAAAAAAAAAAAAAAAAAAAAAAAAAAAAAACCTAACCTAACCTAGATAGATAGATAGATAGATAGATAGATAGATAGATAGATAGATAGATAGATAGATAGATAGATAGATAGATAGATAGATAGATAGATAGATAGATAGATAGATAGATAGATAGATAGATAGATAGATAGATAGATAGATAGATAGATAGATAGATAGATAGATAGATAGATAGATAGATAGATAGATAGATAGATAGATAGATAGATAGATAGATAGATAGATAGATAGATAGATAGATAGATAGATAGATAGATAGATAGATAGATAGATAGATAGATAGATAGATAGATAGATAGATAGATAGATAGATAGATAGATAGATAGATAGATAGATAGATAGATAGATAGATAGATAGATAGATAGATAGATAGATAGATAGATAGATAGATAGATAGATAGATAGATAGATAGATAGATAGATAGATAGATAGATAGATAGATAGATAGATAGATAGATAGATAGATAGATAGATAGATAGATAGATAGATAGATAGATAGATAGATAGATAGATAGATAGATAGATAGATAGATAGATAGATAGATAGATAGATAGATAGATAGATAGATAGATAGATAGATAGATAGATAGATAGATAGATAGATAGATAGATAGATAGATAGATAGATAGATAGATAGATAGATAGATAGATAGATAGATAGATAGATAGATAGATAGATAGATAGATAGATAGATAGATAGATAGATAGATAGATAGATAGATAGATAGATAGATAGATAGATAGATAGATAGATAGATAGATAGATAGATAGATAGATAGATAGATAGATAGATAGATAGATAGATAGATAGATAGATAGATAGATAGATAGATAGATAGATAGATAGATAGATAGATAGATAGATAGATAGATAGATAGATAGATAGATAGATAGATAGATAGATAGATAGATAGATAGATAGATAGATAGATAGATAGATAGATAGATAGATAGATAGATAGATAGATAGATAGATAGATAGATAGATAGATAGATAGATAGATAGATAGATAGATAGATAGATAGATAGATAGATAGATAGATAGATAGATAGATAGATAGATAGATAGATAGATAGATAGATAGATAGATAGATAGATAGATAGATAGATAGATAGATAGATAGATAGATAGATAGATAGATAGATATAGAGATAGTTCAGTAGTTTTGTGAAATACCTACCTGTTAATTTGTTGGATACATCTATAAAATCAGTATAATTTTCTGATGCACCAGCCGATAAACCCTAGGTGCAGATACATTATTACTCTAAACATAAATACCTACTTAGTACTTGAGTACTGTCTTTTAGCATGATTTTTAGCGTTAATGCCTTTATGTTGACTCTACGAAAATAAGTCATCGAGATGATTTTATGGTTTTCGCCAAATGGTTGGTTATTTGAATTTAAAAGCAATTCTTATACCAACATCTTAAATATTCACCACACGATTTGCAAACACATTCAGGTGCCCAAGACATCTCATTTTTATCCAAGATCATCCCAAAATACAGTAAGTAGGTGTTTTTGACGACCTTTGATATAAGTTTTCTACAATTAAGAAACAATTTTCTCCAGATAAATAGCAAAAATGATTTGTATTGTTTAAACAAACCTGTAGTACTCATGTAGGAAAAAGTTCAGATATTAGGATTTTTTTTCATGTATTTTTTATTTGTAGAGGCCGTTATCAATATCGAAACGGGCCAAATTAGGTATTTGACACGTCCACGCACACGCGGGAACGCTCGGTCGCGTGTGTGCGTGAGTCCGGGAGTCATTGATGGTCAATCCGGCGATAAAATGGTTTTGATCCATTGATATTTTTTACGTGTCTTTTACTTTTTGGTTTTTTCTATTGAAATAAAAAGTCTTGGTAGTAAATCAAATCAAAATCATCAATACCGGTTTGGAAGGTTGCATTTGCTGAGAAATGCCGGTAATAAACTCAGCAATGACTATTTTCAAAAACATTTTAGATTTATTACATAACTATATATATAAATGATAAAATAACTCAAAATCGATATTTGATCGAGATTTTAAAAGCAATCGGACCACAAACGGACGGTCACAAAACAAAATCGATATTTGAGAGTAATCGGACCAGTATATAAAAAGTTCAATATGGCGGACACTTTTTCAAAATTTTGAGAAAAGATTCTTGTTTTGTGACCCCGAGGACTCTCAAATATCGATTTTTAGAGCAATCGGACCAGTATCTAAAAAGATCAAAATGGCGGACACTTTTTCAAAATTTTGATAATAGATTCTTGTTTTGTGACCCCGAGGACTCTCAAATATCGATTTTGAGAGCAATCGAACCAGTATCTAAAAAGTTCAACATGGCGAACACTTTTTCAAAATTTTGAGAATATATTCTTGTTTTGTGACCCCGAGGACTCTCAAATATCGATTTTGAGAGCAATCGGACCAGTATCTAAAAAGTTCAAAATGGCGGACACGTTATCAAAATTTTGAGAATAGATTCTTGTTTTGTGACCCCGAGGACTCTCAAATATCGATTTTGAGAGCAATCGGACCAGTATCTAAAAAGTTCAAAATGGCGGACACTTTTTCAAAATTTTGAGAATAGATTCTTGTTTTGTGACCCCGAGGACTCTCAAATATCGATTTTGGGAGCAATCGGACCAGTATCTAAAAAGTTCAACATGGCGGACACTTTTTCAAAATTCTGAGAAAAGATTCTTGTTTTGTGACCCCGAGGACTCTCAAATATCGATTTTGAGAGCAATCGGACCAGTATCTAAAAAGTTCAAAATGGCGGACACGTTATCAAAATTTTGAGAATAGATTCTTGTTTTGTGACCCCGAGGACTCTCAAATATCGATTTTGAGAGCAATCGGACCAGTATCTAAAAAGTTCAAAATGGCGGACACTTTTTCAAAATTTTGAGAATAGATTCTTGTTTTGTGACCCCGAGGACTCTCAAATATCGATTTTGGGAGCAATCGGACCAGTATCTAAAAAGTTCAACATGGCGGACACTTTTTCAAAATTCTGAGAAAAGATTCTTGTTTTGTGACCGCGAGGACTCTCAAATATCGATTTTGAGAGCAATCGGACCAGTATCTAAAAAGCTCAACATGGCTGACACTTTTTCAAAATTCTGAGAAAATATTCTTGTTTTGTAACCCCGAGGACTCTCAAATATCGATTTTGAGAGCAATCGGACTAGTATCTAAAAAGTTCAACATGGCGGACACTTTATCAAAATTTTGAGAATAGATTCTTGTTTTGTGACCCCGAGAACTCTCAAATATCGATTTTGAGAGCAATCGGACCAGTATCTAAAAAGTTCAACAAGGCGGACACTTTTTCAAAATTCTGAGAAAAGATTCTTGTTTTGTGACCCCGAGGGCTCTCAAATATCGATTTTGAGAGCAATCGGACCAGTATCTAAAAAGTTCAAAATGGCGGACACTTTATAAAAATTTTGAGAATAGATTCTTGTTTTGTGACCCCGAGGACTCTCAAATATCGATTTTGAGAGTAATCGGACCAGTATCTAAAAAGTTCAAAATGGCGGACACTTTATCAAAATTTTGAGAATAGATTCTTGTTTTGTGACCCCGAGGACTCTCAAATATCGATTTTGAGAGCAATCGGACCAGTATCTAAAAAGTTCAAAATGGCGGACACTTTATCAAAATTTTGAGAATAGATTCTTGTTATGTTACCCCGAGGACTCTCAAATATCGATTTTGAGAGCAATCGGACCAGTATCTAAAAAGTTCAACATGGCGGACACTTTTTAAAAATTCTGAGAAAAGATTCTTATTTTGTGACCCCGAGGACTCTCAAATATCGATTTTTAGAGCAATCGGACCAGTATCTAAAAAGTTCAAAATGGCGGACACTTTTTCAAAATTTTGATAATAGATTTTTGTTTTGTGACCCCGAGGACTCTCAAATATCGATTTTGAGAGCAATCTGACCAGTACATAAAATGTCGGACACTTTTTCAAAATTCTGAGAAAAGATTCCTCTCAAATATCGATTTTGAGAGCAATTGAAACAAGGCCAGGATACGTTGCTCCGCTATGGATTTCCAATGCCTACCCTCATACTCCATCATCATACCCTGAAAATCATACATGATCAAAGTTCATCTAACGACAATTCCAACAAACCCAAACACGGCTAGGATACGATGCTCCACTATGGAGTTCCAGTGCTTACCCTTCTTCTCCATCATCAGACCCTGAAAACCATATATGGTCAAAGTTCATCTCATGACAATTCTAACAAGGCCAAACACGGCCAGAAAGCATGTTGAAATCATCACAAAATATTTGGAATAATAATAAATAATATAAATTACCAAAGAATCAAGAACTCACGGTCGCACTATTTTCGTCTGTAACCTGACGGTGTCGGCACGTCGTACGTAGAGTGTCAACTCGGTGCGCAGAGCGATACGTCCACCCTCTGGAAGCGCTCGGCGCGGTCTGCTGACTCGAGGCTTGCGTCGAGTATTATATTGCGCGATTTTGGTAGTTTTAAAATATTTTTTAAAGCCATTTTTTTTTAGTTTTTTGAACTTTTTTTTCAGGAAATGGTTTGATTTTGAGCTGAAGTTTATTTATGTTATTTTATTTTTAAAAAACGAGTGTTCTAAGTAGCCAAAATCAAAAGCAATACTTAAGGTGGCCCTCTGTGGCCGGCGCAACTTCAACGCAAGCATAGTCTAAAAGCTTGTTGTTTCATCCAACGTAATGTTTGACTGCGAAAAAAGAGAGACAGCATCAGAGCCGTCGGTTATCAGTCGGTAAATTCCGCTGATGACTCGCAGCCGCTTCACTAGGTCGTCATTCATGATTTCGCATTCATAAAACTTGTTCCAGGAGTATACTTCTTGAGAAAAAATCTTACAAGTTTGTGAAAAAAAAGTTAGTTATTTAGAATCTCCAATACATTTGCAAGCCTGGTATCTAAATGTTTTCTTTACTTTTACAATTTATAGGTACATTAGATATGGCCAAAGTTCAGGCAAAAACGCTGTTTTTCGGAGGCTTTGACTGAATTTGTTTCACACTTTTTTTAAATTACGCCTAGATACACGGCTAGATGTAGTGCACAAGATACTAATTTGTTCAAAACATCTAACGAAAAATGTTTAACAACGCCATGATAAGTACAGAGGTTTTATATGAAAAGTATGACGAATTGAGTCCTCTTAACCCAAATTCTCTACAATTTGACTAAGTTAAATATTTTTTTACTCAAGATTTTTATATGAAAGTGGTAAAAAGTGTTTCGTTTATTTTATAGACGACTTTCATAGTAATATATTGTAATTTTTTTGTACCGATTAGACGTCAAGACGATTCTTAAATATGTGATATTCTAAACCTCTTTCAGCAAAAATTTAGAAACAGCCATCCGTTTAAACGTCGATTAAACAAAATTAAATAATAAAAATAAAAAAGTAGCCCGTTTATTAGATCATAATTGAAATGATCGTTCATGTTGTGCATTAAAACTTATAGAAATACAGTATTTAAACCGTAAAATCACGTCTGTAAATCAGCGAAATCGACAAAATTTAGGGTACGGCCTCTTAATCGAAGTAATCACCCAAGCAATCAATGCATCTTTACCAACGCAGTGGCAGTTTATTGATGCCCTTCTTAAAGAAATCAGCTGGCAACAAATTATTCAAAGGCATTTTGTACTGCCTCTCGGGTATTGAATTTTTTTCCCGCCAAGAAGGTATCCAAATTCTGGAAAAAGTAGTATGTAGGCGCAAGGTCTGGTGAGTAGGGCGGATGACGGAGAACTTCCAACCCCAGTTCTTGCTACTTGGAGACCGTCTGCTGTGCAGTATGAGGTCGCGCGTTATCGTGCAGGAGCAGCGGAGACGAGCGATTGACCAATGCTGGTTGGAGATGTGCCAGCTTCTCCATCATTGTGTTCAGTTCTTCACAGTACACATCTACAGTAATGCTCACCCCGTTTGGTAAGAAGCTGTGATGAATCACACCGGCGCTAGACCACCAAACAGTGACCATTACTTTTCTACGGGTAAGTTTTCGTTTAGGGCATTGTTTAGGTGCTGAACCAGGATCCAACCAACTTGCTGAGCGCTTGCGGTTATCAAACAGAATCCATTTTTCATCGCAGGTAACAATGCGGTTCAAAATTCCTTCATTTGTGTGTCTGTTGAGCAGTGCAAGACACGTTTCGACGCGTACTTCGCGCTGGCGATCATTGAGTTCGTGGGGCACCCATTTGTCAAGCTTTTTTACCTTGCCAATTTGACGCAAATGGACCAATATTGTTTTGACGCTAACGTCGAAAGCTGCTGCTAATTCAGCCGTCGATTGTGTATCATCAGCTTCCACAATCGCCTTTAATTCGTCATTGTCGACCAAAGTCTTCGGACGACCGCGAGGTTCATTTTTCAGGTCGAAATTCCCAGAACGGAAGCGAGCAAACCAATAACAGGTGGTGCGTTGGTTTGTAGTGTTAGCTCCGTAAACGTCATTGATGTTGCGTGCCGCTTGTGCCGCGTTGCTGCCACGACGGTACTCATATTCCATAATTACTCGATTTTTTAACGTATCCATGATGACGAAAAAGATTGAAATGCGATGAAAATGTAACACTAATCAATAAACCTTAGAAAATATATATGTCTAGAAAGAGTATCCCCATACTACATGACTTTTAAAAAGTGGCCAACTTTGCTACATCTTATCCTCGCGTTACGTCATTCTGCTTGTCATAGTGACGTTTATACCAGTTACCAGTTCTTGAAAAAAATCCAAGAAAATGGGGAAAAATATATTACGGTGTCGATATCTTTTTAAACTCCGAAAATAAAAGTGGAATCGGGATAATACATGATAATAAGAATAAGATTAATGGCGCCGATATAAATTAATACTTATTATTTTTACTTTGCTGTCAACGAACAGTAATTATTTGCGTTGACGTTTCAAATCAAGTCAAATCAAGCAAATCAAGTCAATTTTTTTTTTTTTTTTTACTGTTTATAGGCCTGTGTTTGACTGCAATCTCACCATGGTAAGTGATGATGCGGCCGAAGGTGGTAAGCACACAAAGCCTAGAAGGAACTGGCTCTCAAGTGCAGCTATCGGAACACACCGAAAGGTGCTTGGCGACAGATTTTCAACTTGAGGGTGGTAGCCAGCCAGGCGGGTACTACAAAGTACCCTACCACCGTGCTATGGTTTCCTCACGATGTTTTCCTTCACCGAAAGCTCAAGCTCATTGTAGGATTCGAACCCGGGACCTTCATCTCGGTATCCGACGTCACTACCACTGAGCTATCATCGCCATTAAGTCAAATCAAGTCACATCGAGTCAAATCGAGTCAAATCAAGTCAAATCGAGTCAAACCGAGTCCAATCGAGTCAAACAGGGTCAAACCGAGTCAAATCGAGTCAAACCAAGTCAAATCAAGCAAATCTAGTCAAATCCAGTCAAATCGAGTCAAACCGAGTGAAATCGAGTCAATAAGTCAAATCGAGTCAAATCCAGTCAAATTGAGTCAACCCGAGTCAAATCGAGTTAATCCGAGTCAAACCAAGTCAAATCAAGCAAATCCAGTCAAACCGAGTGAAATCAAGTGAAATTGAGTCAAAACAAGCAAATCGAGTTAAATGAAGTCAAACATTTTTTTTGGCTAGGTCCAGAGATCTTCACTACGGCTTCTCCGAATGATATCTATCCATTGGCTTCTTAAAATTGGATCAATTGGTATTCTGTAAAAAAAGTCTTATTATTTAAGTCAGTTATTACAAAATTAAAAAAAGGTTATTCGACACGCGTGTATGTAATATTATTGGAATTGCAACATATTCACAATTTAAAATAGTATCCGCCATATTGAACTATTTAGTTATTGGTCCGATTGCTCTCAAAATTGATATTTGAGAGGCCCTTGGACCATATAACATAAATTTTTACTCAAAATTGAAAAAAAATTGCCGCCATATTGAACTATTTAGTTACTGGTCCGATTGCTCTCAAAATTTATATTTATGAGACCCTTGGACCATTTAACGTGAATCCATGCTAAAAATTAAAAAAGTGTCCGCCATATTGAACTATTTACTTACTGGTCCGATTGCTCTCAAAATTGATATTTGGGAGACTCTTGCACCATATAACATAAATCTTTGCTCAAAATTGAAAAAAAGTGTCCGCCATATTGAACTATTTAGTTACTGGTCCGATTGCTCTCAAAATTGATATTTGAGAGAACCTTGCACCATATAACATACATTTTTACTCAAAATTGAAAAAAAGTGTCCGCCATATTGAACTATTTAGTTACTGGTCCGATTGCTCTCAAAATTGATATTTGAGAGAACCTTGGACCATATAACATACATTTTTACTCAAAATTGAAAAAAGTGGCCGACGTATTGAACTATTTAGTTACTGGTCCGATTGCTCTCAAAATTGATATTTGAGAGACCCTTGGACCATGTAACATAATTTTTTGCTCAAAATTGAAAAAAGCGGCCGCCCTACTGAACTATTTCATTACTGGTCTGATTGCTCTCTCAAATATGAATTTTGAAAGCAATCGGACCAATAACTAAATAGTTCAAAATGGCGGACACTTTTTTCAATTTTGAGCAAAGATTTATGTTATATGGTCCAAAACTGTCCCAAATATCAATTTTGAGAGCAATCGGACCAATAAATAAATAGTTCAAAATGGCGGCCACATTTTTTAATTTTTAGCATAGGTTCTCGTTATATGGTCCAAGGGTCTCTCAAATATCAATTTTGAGAGCAATCGGATCAGTAACTAAATAGTTCAATATGGCGACCATTATTTTCAATTTTGAGTAAAAATTTATGTTATATTGTCCAAGGGTCTCTCAAATCTCAATTTTGAGAGCAATCGGACCAATAACAAAATAGTTCAATATGGCGGCCACTTTTTTGAATTTTGAGCAAAGATTCATGTTATTTGGTAAAAGAGTCTCCCAAATATCAATTTTGAGAGCAATCGGACCAATAACTAAATAGTTCAACATGGCGGCCACTTTTTTGAATTTCGAGATAAGATTCATGGTTTATGTTCCAAAGGCCTCTCAAATATCAATTTTGAGAGCAATCGGACCAATAACTAAATAGTTCAAAATGGCGGCCACTTTTTTTCAATTTTGAGCAAAGATTCATGTTATATGGTCCAAGAGTCTCCCAAATATCAATTTTGAGAGCAATCGGACCAATAACTAAATAGTTCAATATGGCGGACACTATTTTAAATTGTGAATATTTTGCAATTCCAATAATATTACATACACGCGTGTCGAATAACCTTATTTTTTTAATTTAGTAATATCCGACTTAAATAAAAATGTAATAAACAAAATGTGCATGGTACGCATAGTTCAAATGATTTTAAACAGATGGCTGTACAGTTTACTTGTATGAAGAAGTATTTTACAAAATGTTCCGGTGACCGCATCCATGGTTATATACATCACTGACTATGATGGAAAAACCGAAAACGACAAACACGTCAACTTAAAAAAAATAGGTCCGCCATCTTGAAATTCAAAATGATATTCGTAATTAGCTCGAGGAAAATCTTAAATTAATACCCATTTTGATTTTTTCATTACTGAAGCGACTACTTATCTTACATGACATAATCGTCATTAGTATTAAAAAAAAAACATTCGACTTTCCACTCAAAAATTCGACTTGTCCACCGTCGCTTTTGATTTATATCAGTATCTACATACTCGTATTTAACTATTGACTGATATTACCATGGGAGTTTTGAGTTCATAAACTGGCAGCACAGGCAACACATAAAAAATGGCGCTTACTCAAAATATTTATTTTCGAAACATTTCAATGGCTTATATTGCAGAAACTAATAGGAAATATTGTTACTTACCGATGATAGGTGAGTTTTTTCGTTGGTCTAGATCGACCCATGTAGTTTTTATACACTTTTATCACACAAAACGACATTTTGAAACAATACAATTTTGGTGAATTTGGTTGTGTCCCAGTGACGTCTCGACTGACACTGAAGACGGGAAAATGATTAAGCCCCTAACAGTTAGGGGCTTATTTTATCGACGCGTAAACAGCTTCGTAGCTCCGTCTGGATATATCATTAGTCAAAGCAATAAACAAATGACTACTTTTGGAAAAAGAATTCCATGTTTTTAAAATAAAATTAATTTGAAATTAGAATTCTTAGCCAAACAAAAATTATTTTGATTTGAAATGACCAGTACTGGTACTGCAGAACGGCAATTTCATAGGTAAAGACCTATTATTAATCTTAACAAACTGAAACATGTACGTTATGAACGGAAAAATACGCTTAGATGATAAATATCAAAAATGAAGTACCTAATTTGAGCTGCACAAAAATTACTGAGGGTAGATTTGATAATAATAAGCAAACAATATCAAACAAGAAATGGGCGGCAACAAAAAAAAATTTTTTTTTTGTAAACTAGTGCTATTTTATTAAATCTTATGAGATAGGCATTGCTTAATTGCCTATATGGAATACACGCCACTGTTGGTAGTCTACCTACTAAAATTCAATAGCGTCGAAAACCATAATGAATTTAGTAGAAAACGCACATTAGCTCGACAGCAATTGAGATGTAGATAATGCTAGCGGGCTTCACTTGCGTGTAATTAATAATTGCGTGTCATTAATTAGCGCGTTATTTGACGCTGATATGGCCAGATGTTAGGGCAATAATTTGCTAATGGCACTAATGTTTTTATAAGATAGGCGATAGTTCAAATCAAATGATAGTGTGGCCACCATGTGGCCACCCATTTAGACAGATAACTCTTTATTGTACAAAAAGTATTTAACACAGTATAAAAAGAAATGCTTAAAGTTAAAATTACTAAGAAGCGATATCTCCCAGACAACCTTTGGATGGAGAGGAATTTAGATACGTTATAAGATATTTAGTGCATAGTTTTGCACGTTAATTGTTCCAATAATTGGACGTCAGACGTCACGCAGGTGAAGCCCTAGCATAATGGAATTGTGTCCGAATGTAATTTTTTGTAAGACTTGGCCCCCAGGTTTCAAATGTGAGTAATTTGCGATGGCCATGCCTTAAATAGGACGTAATCACACCCCGAGAGCGAGAATCGTAATCGTGTTATTTGACGGGCAACACTTCCACGCACTCAGTGCTTCAGCGGAGCAGCTGGAGCCTCTTGCAGCGGCACCACGCGGCGCGGGGAGCGCGTCGCGCCGCCACGCACCACGGGGGCCAAGTCTGGGACCGAGTCTGGGGCCGAGGCTGGGGCCGAGCCTGGGGCCGAGACTGGGGCCGGCTCTGGGGCTGAGGCTGGGGCCGGCTCTGGGACAGCGTCAACAAAGGGTGTAACGCGCCGGCGCCGGCAGTGCACGCGGCGGCGGCGGCGACGCGGCTCGCCACTCTCGAGTCGGTCGAGTAGCGAGAGCGCGCGCCTCTTGGACTGTTGCAACACGTCTGCCTCTTCGTCCTCACCATTGGTGTCAGTCAATGATAGGTTGCGGCGCAGCAGTAGCGTCTCGTCGACAGGGGTCGCAAGGGGTGCGGGGGTCGCTAGGGGTGCGGGGGTCGCTAGGGGTGCGGGGGTCGCTAGGGGTGCGGGGTTCGCTAGGGGTGCGGGGTCCGCGGAGGACGCAGGGGTGACGAGCCACCTCTTAAGCTTGTCGCCACGATCGTTCTCCGCGTCCACGCTCGCCAGAACCGGGATCACACTGCAATAGCAACAACGATGTATTATGTTAATCATATTTGCCTTACAAATACTGTTTTTTTTTACCCTTAGACTACTAAGCATAGGGATAGGTAGGGAAGCATAGGGATTGGTAGCGATATCATAAGTACCTACTTATGATATCGCTACCAAAATTTACATTAATTTTCAACATTTTATATTTTTCGTAATTTCCCCTTTACTTGTGCTGTAAGACCTTGCTTTTATCCAACATTGACAATTCTAGGTCAACCGGAAGTACCTACCCTATAGGTTTTGGGTTGTCTAGTCAAATGTTAAGGTTAATAGATCATAACTTATTTGCATTGTGCAATTAGTTCAATTATTAAAATTTAAAAAGGCATATTTTTAAATAGCAAACATTGTTGTAGCAGAAAACAAAACAAGATATTGTGTTTTAAATTTACTTAAGAATGTTATACTTTCTTTCAAATAAATGTTCAGGTCTACAGACAGAACTTGGCACCCATTTAGATCTCAAATCTTTGGTCGGTGAAGTCGACAACCACACCATAATTATCATAATATTGAACTTGTCTCCCATTTTCACATTTATGTTTTGGTGGAATTAATATTACACGGAACCCTCCGACTCGCACTTGGCCGGTTTTTTATTAGTATGTAACAAAAAGCTTTATTATTAATGTAAAGAGTATGTATACTCTTTAACTTTATTTTTTATTATTTGAATTTAGTCGCGCTGTCATCTGTCAAAACGTCAAATATCAATACGGAGAAAATTGATTTTGTTGAGAAGTTAAGGAATAAACTTTAAATGTTGTTTCTTCGTTTACAGGTATGATTTAATGTTTAATTGTGTAGTTAGTGATAAGCGCGATTGTTATGATAACACGTACTTAAATAAAACTTTGTTTACAGAAGCAACACATTGTCGTTTATATTCCTTATATAGAAGTAGAGAATAATTTATCTTATATTAATAATAAAGTATGTGTGTTGGCTGGGTGCAGTTAAAATGACTATTTGTTTATTATCTTAAATTTCATTAATTGATTTGATTTGTGATTAAAATACTCAGTTTTGTGTGGTAAATTTTTTAGCCTGCATAGCTCATCCTCACTAATATTATAAATGTGAAAGTAAGTTTGTTTGTTTCTTATGCCTTCACACCATAGTATTTCAATAAGGCTATGATTTGCTTTTTGGTATGTTACAAATATAAAAAAAAAATGTAAAAAATTGTGGATTTTGGGTGAATGACTGTCGGGTTGGTAATCCATTAATTCCCTATCCCCCCCCCCCCCCCCCTTAAATCGATGGACGTCAAAGTACATTCCTATTCTAAAACCATTAATCAAAATTGAAGTACTGACTCGACAGTGTCGTCTGGTCGCAGAAGCGCCAGCGACTCGGCACGCGGCAGCAAGTGGCCGGCGCTGAGCAGGCGCATCGGTCCGCGCAGCGCGAACTCCTGTCTGAGCCTGGCCTCCAGCCAGCCCACGCTGCTCGCACCGCTCACCAGTAAGTAGCACCGCGCACGCTCGTCTGAGAAGTATCGCTGCAAGGAAACTCGTATTCTGAACGGCGCATCTCGCTCGTTGCGAGCCGGCCACACCGGCTCCGGTGCCCCTTGCTCTTCCGACATCATCACATATCCTCCTACGTTTTCTTTCTACTATCACCGTTATATTCAATTACTATTATTAACGTTTGTGTTTAGGTGCTGTTCCCCTAAGGCTGTTCCCAAATAGTGTTGGGTGCCTCGCACATGTGCTAGCACAATTGTAGCTGCACACTTTTTCTGTAAGAGTCCCTCACTCAGTATATTGAAATGTGCTACCACAATTTCGATGCCTCGCGAGGTGGGACGTGAGGGCGCGCGAGCAACTCCTCACGAGACAAAGTGGTGGTATTATCGATGGTCTGACTGCACACATAGTTAAGCTCTTTGAATTTCTTAGTGGTCATCAAAAAAGAGGAAGAAGGAAGAATACCATTATAGCACACTAAGAGAGAGTAATAGCGCAACGCACACCACCACATGTGACAAACACAATCATGCATAACACAGTTCGAGCGGCAGCCTCGCTCGGGCCTCGCCTCAATCGTGCTACCACACTGTGTTGCCACAGCTTATAAGAAACAGCCTCGCACAAAACTCTTTTTTAAAAGTTGTGCTACCCAAGACTATTCCCAAAGTATTTTTTTTTTTTTTAAATGGCACTTGTTTAACATTATGCCAGTGTTGCCAATGCAAATTTTTAGGCGACCGTGTACATGATGTAAAAAAGCCGTGTTTATATGGAAGCATACCAACGTTGGGCCGTGTCACTGCTTAAAAAAGGAAAAACGTTTAAATTAATGTTAATTAAACGTTTTTAATTAATGTTGAATAAACATTTTAACATTAAAAACCTTCAAATTACCATAGACAGCGTTGTAATGTTGGTATTCGGAATATTCGGAATTGGATACAGAAGGGCTACTCCGATTTTCGAAATTCGACAATCATATTGTGCCGTTCCGCTCAAACTACTGTCAAACAATATTTAGGTAAGTGGGACGGCACTATTCGACGGTCAAATTTCGTGCATGAGATTGGCATTTCGCCCTTCAGAACCATACCCACCCATACATTAATTCAATACCGTAGAATTTGCGAAAAGCCGTAGAATCTGCTACGGCCACAGGGATGCAGCCGTAGGCCGTGGATTTTGTGATTTTTTGGCCTGAAAGCCGTAGAACACGGTAATTGCCGTAGCATTGGCAACACTGCATTATGCCAATGTCAAGTTTAGGTTCCCAATGTATTAGACCGGCCGCATACTATAAGAAATTTTCTGTCAGAAATTTTCGGACGCCCGCCGGAAGGCACTTTCCCCATACATTTTGTTCTAGACCCCGCATACTATCCGAATTCTGACGTGTCTGACGTCCGCTTCGGATGAGTACCGGATGGAAACCATCGGACGTCCGAATTTTTTCTGATCAGAATGTCGGATGGCGCGCTCTCCATACATTTTGTACTAGACCCCGCACATCTATCCGAAATTCGCATCAGTTGTCGTTGTCGAGTGGACGCCGTGTGGTATGCACGCGTTCGTTCTGTACGGCGAGATAAGATGATGATTTTTAAATGTTTTTTTTTATTTTGTACATTTGTATACTTTTGTATACTTAATTTAAAGACAACAAATATTATTCATTATGACGCATGACGTAGTTTTGAACACCCCAAGCGCATTCTACTTGGGTTGGTATTTCCACCATTTTAATTATTGACTCGATTTTTCATAATACTAATGTTTTTTTTTCTATTCACAAAATAGCCACGGCTATGTTATCTGTCAACACGATAATTGGCTATTGGCTACTGGATGGCTACTGGCTACTGGCTAGCTAGAATGAATGAGGAGTTTTCTTACCTGTCTAACTGTTGATAATTCGAACCAATTTGAACCTTAAGTGCACGTGTATTGACAGGTATTATGACCATAAAAGTATCATAAGAAATTCTCCTCATTACGAGAAGTTTACGTCACACACAGCGAGTAGCCGCCTAGCCGCCACAGGTCACTAGCCGCCACTAACGGGTAGCTGGCCGGCTAGCCAAAGCCATTCTAGCTGCCACTAGCCGGTAGCTGGCCGGCTAGCCAAAGCCAATCTAGCCGAGTAGCCGGTAGCTGTGTGTACGTTACTGCGAAACTGAGTAGTAGTGCGAGTCCCGAAAGTGTAAAATTCGAGTGCACGTCGTTATTATTATTTCGAATTTAAAACGAATTCAAACCTATTTTTTTTATTTAAATTTAATTTCAATTAGTCTGTAATATATATAATTAGGTTTAAATAAATCGTTTTATTCATCTGAAGCAGCGCGACATCTATGGTTTACTTGCCTACAACTAAATACTGAGTCTATGTACTGCGAAAACTTTTAGTTCATATCCATATATAAAGCTGACGTTATTGGTGATTTTCGATGTTTTTATTAGTAATACGTATGACCTATGAGAGAAAGTCGTTTCTTTTCAAAAGATATAAAATTAAAAAAAAATATCATTACATTAATTTAATTTATTATTATTATCATATAGACTAGACTTGTTGCAGTGGCGAGGATCGAACTCGGATCGCAGTTGAACGTTATTCAACTAGCTAAGCCGCCGCCGCTCTAACATTCTGGAAGGGACCAGTCCCCACAACACAGGGAATCCTAGTGTGGGGACTGGAGACCGCATCTATTTGTAAAATTATTTTGAAACTAATAAATATTATTTTATTTTTATTTTTTTTATTCTAGCCGAATAGCCAAATAGCTAAAATAGCTGACTAGCTAAGCTATTGAAACCCATCTAGCTAGTTACCCATCGCTAGTGCTGATTGAATATGTTGTAAAAAAAAAAATTAAATTAAATTTGTTCTTGACCATGGATACAAAGTCCTTCAGTCGCATACATTTTATTTATTAGAAAAAAATAATTATATTATATTCAACGTTGCCAGAATGTTATTTTTCTAAAGTTTTACGTTACTTTTCACCCTCTCATGTTACCTCCACAACTTAAAATGTTACTTTAAGGACATAGGATTTGTGTCGTGTTCTACATAAATTACGAAAATGTTGCTTTTCTCGTGAAAATTTTACTATTTCAGCTGCCTCATGCAAGGAATTTATATACTACGTAACTGGAAGGTTCACTGATAGACAAAACGCGGTCCGAAAGAGACTTACTTTATAGGCGCTGTGTCTCTTTTTAAAAGAGTGACCATGATTTATGAACTAAGCAAGAAATTTCCAGAATAAGACAATTTGTTAGAGTAAAAATAATTCTATTTCAGAAATATCTTTATCTTGGTTGTTAGTCGCATTCACGGATATGGAGTCAAATCATTTCATTTTATCAAAGACAGTTTGATTAAATAAGGGCCGATTGTTCAATCCTCAGATAAAAGGTCGAATAAATGTCTAACGAATAAAGTTATCTGGCTGTTTATCAGTCTGATAATTGGTCACCTATTTTTCAATCGTTATTTATTCCATGGACAACTGTCTGACCGAATATTCTTCTTAATTAATGTTTTTTAAACGTAATCTCTGACTAATAGGTATAGTATCTGTGATGCGTGCTTGATTTTATTTTCAATGAGAAAGCAACACACAGACTCTTTTAAATGTCTGCATCGGCAATGAAATTCTTTTGAATCTCACATAATACAGTGATCAGGTGATAGTAATGATTATTTATTTTCTTTCAAATGTATATATAATTATTTGGAAAGCCAAACATAGTCAGATTGTCCAAAAAATATATAAAAAATGTAACCTTGCTGAGTTTCTTGCCGGATTCTTCTCAGTTGAAGGCCGAGTTCCGAACCGGTGGTAACTTCAGTAAATTTGACCTTCATAAGTGCCCTTCTGGGGCCTAAATTGAATAAATGGCTTTGACTTTGACTTTTGACTTTGATTGATAGGTATATTATGGCCTCTTTTTCTGTTGTCAGGTCATCAATACTATCGAAAATATTCGATTATATGATAATAATGATCACTAATATCGTTGTAGGTATTAATTAGTAAATGCTCGAAATAACCTCACACTAAATTATTTAGACTTTCGGTTAAATAGTTTTAAATTTTTATCCTGCCCGCGTGGTCTGTGAAATAGTCAGCGAGTTGATCCAATTTTTATCCTGCCCAAGCGGACTGTGAAACAGTCAGTGGGTCGTTACGTCAAAGTAAATCAATCGAATAAGCGTTTATCTGGCGATGGAAGAGGCAAATTGATGTATACCTCAGTTAACAGAGTTATTGCACTGATTATTTTTATCTGACTATTGAAAAACTCAATATCTTGCTGTCTATCGAATAAACGCTATTTATTATTTGGGGATTGAAAAGTCGGCCCTAAAATACATTGCTCATTTTTCTCAATCAATACCACAAACTCTAAAACCATGTTTTTATAATAAAACAATCATATACCGGGTGATTCGGGATGTCTATTTTAGGCCGAAAGGGTATTAAAGTATACCTTATTTAAAACGTAAAAACAATATTACACAACGGAAAATAACACATAAATATTTCCATACAAATAAAATAAAATAATCAACCAAATCATTATGTGACACCCTAATGAGTATGTGTATCATAAATAAAAATGGCGGACCACGTAATCCCGTTCCCGCCTATACGCTCGTCTATCAACAATTGACATGACAACACCGTGCGTGATGCAGACCGAATACTTGATTGTCTTACCTTTAGTCTTATGGCTCGCTTCACATTATTTTCTTATTATTGCACTTTCCTAAATCAGTATTACTTAAAGTTTTGTCAACTTTGTAGGTAATCAATCACTATTGTCACTATCAATGTATATAACAGCTTTTCACTTCACCCACTTATATCATTACGATTAGCTCACAAATAGAGCTTGATATGCACGCCGTGAAATTGATTTGATCGTATTCTTTAACATATCTGGTGTCACCGTCACGAAAGCTGTCAGGATCTAGCCTCGCCTCAAAAGTAATGAACAGTGAATACATTTTTCACCTTACTCCCATGTGACGGTAGCGAAACGGCCAAGCCACATATTTTGACTACGGTGTGTAGAGTTTGTGAATTTAGGGCTTGTAGAGTAAGTGCATGTAGAGTTATAAGCTTGGCTCTACATGAGATCTGATAACTTTTTGACTGTACGAGCCATATGTATATGTCTTGGCGGCAACATTTTACATAAAATTTTTTTTGGTGGGATTCAATAGTTCTTGTAGTAGTGAAACGGCCAAGCCACATATTTTGACTAAGGTGTGTAGAGTTTGTGAAGTTAGGGTTCAAAAAAACGACGAAGCGCTTCGAGAAAAGGTAGGTAGTGCCCTTTCGATTCGCTTGGCTGTCTTGGCGGGGGCACTTCTGTGCCCCCAGATTCTATCCACAGATTTCGGCATAAAATAGGCATCCCGAATCACGCGGTATATGACTAAATAATATAGTCTATAATAATATATTATACCTATATAAAACGATCCTTGTGACTTTTTAGTGAAATTACGTATTTCCCAATATTCCTGTTGTTTCTACCATGCCCATTTAATTGAACACTGGCAACTGTGTGAAAGGGACACGGCTTCTAAAAAGTAAGTCTCTCTCTAGACCGTCTTTCCTCATACCTAAATTGAATTAAAAAATTGACGTTATGGTATAGTAATAAGGTTCAAAATCCTTGGTAAAAGTCGAGTTAGCTATCCAGTTACGTAGTATATAAAATCCTTGGCCTCATGTTACTTTTGACTATCGGCCGCTGGCAACACTGATTAAATTAATCTATGCTCTGTAGCAGAGAAGGCTATAGACCTTGTGATATCTTCTGACTCACTCACACAGAAAGAGAAACACTTATTAGAAATACACGTTAAGAAACGAGACAGAGCGCTAGCATTTTTTATCCTACTCGAATGTCGGTTTTTCAAGGTCATTACATTGTTTGCTAACTGGTTCGCGAAATAAATAATGACATTACAAGGACATTCCTTTGCGTTGAACGACATAGTTTGTTTATTTACGTATTTTATTCCTGGAATGCAACTAATTTTGGCCGTTTGAATAATCCTCAACCCCGAAATATCCTTAAATTTTAATAATAGCTATAAACAATGGGACGTTGTAGTGTTTTAAGGTGTAAAAGTGATAGTGAAACGAAGCTAAAGGATTTGTCTTTTCACTCGTAAGTATGATACTTGTTTATATAATTAGGCTTGAAATATTGTGGACCTTGCAAACTGTGCTTGCAAATAATACCTGTATTGTCCTGTATAGAGGATATAATTAAGTTTTATTTAATAATACGGTCTAAAAATACATTGAATGTAAACATAACCTATGAGTTGTTTTTGTTTTGGTATTGCCAACTGTTCTCAAATCTGTGTTGCCAACACATAATGTCAGTCTCCCACTCCTGTGAACTTAACAATTAAAATAAATTGAACAGTAATATTTTCTTGAAGGTATTATAACCCGCACCTGAGGCTACTATATGACTAAAATCTAGATTAAAAGTTCTCCGAAAAGTGTGTGTTTTAAATTAACAGTCTCATTATTTTTAATTAGAGTGATTATATTTGAGGGCACGTTTATTTTATTACAGTTTCCCAGAACAGAAAATAACCCGCTACCAATGGATTAAGGCCACGGGAAGAGAGAATTGGGTGCCAAAAAATTACTCCAAGATATGTGGTCGACATTTTTTAAATGAATTAAAGATAAAGAAAAAAAATTAACTTTATTGTTTCCTGGTGCTGTACCAACATTGGTAAATATTTATTTATCTAAATTTATATCGAAAATTTCTAATTCTGAATTTAAAAATAGAATTTTAGTCACTTGCCTCTTAAAAAAAGTTTGGTAGTCATAGTAGTTTCCTTAACAAAATCCTTATCCATACTAATACACTATTATAAAAAAATATACTACTATTAGTATATCTAATATTATAATTATACTATTATATAATTATACTATTATATAATTATACTATTATATAATTTATAATAGTAGTATAATATATTTATACTAATATTATAAATGTGTATGTGAGGTTGTTTGATTGTTAGGCTTCCACGCCGATAATCAACCGATCACGGTGAAATTTGGCACGCAGGTAGCCTATGGTATAGAGAAGGACATAAGTTCGTAGGGACAGCTAGTAATGCTATAAAATAACTTAAGTTTCTATTACAGTGAACTATAGACGTACGTTTAAGATTGTGTATATAGTACCATTAACTTATCTGGGCCAGTAGATAACATGGTTATCGACAATCGTCATCGTTAGTAAACGATCAACTTTTGTATGTGATTGACATTTCAAATCGAAATATCACGTGATTTTTGAAAATCTCTTATGTCAATCTCATACAAAGGTTCAACTTTACTTATTATTTAATTTAATTATTATTTTTTAATATAGCAGCAATAGAAATACATTTTATGAAAACGTCAACTGACTATCTATTACTTATATTGATTGTTTTTATATTTTTTCTGTTGTTTTTTTTTGTTTTTATAGTTTTTATTGATTTTGCTAAATATCCTTGAGTACACAACAAGGATAAATAAAATTTGTAAAAAATAAACATTTTTTTAAATATTTTGGTATTTGATTAATTTCTACTAGCCTCTTTTCCCCCGATTTATCCACTTTCTCGGTAACAAGTAGCCTCTTAGGGATAGTAAGTTCCGTTTGAGTAGTTGCGTTCCCGACATTGGCTCTGATTCTGTTTTTCACAACTAAACTAATTTTAATCTCACTATGTCTCTTTCTAACAAAGAACATAAGAAAAGGATGTAAGAAATTTAGTCCTGTCACATTAGTCCAATGCTTGTTTTCAATATAAATTTAGTCGCCATCTATCGCGGTTACCCCTAAATACACGCAAAATAAGACGGCAAAGATTAATTTGACAACTCAAAATATGTTCTATCCTTTTTCAATAATGATCGTAAGAAGGAGATGAGATGTGACTAAAATTAGTTTAGTGCGATTTACAACAGAATCGGCACCATTACTTCCTATTCCATGTAAGCTCTCAGACATGCTTAGGTATATTCATCACATCAGCCCATGGATATCCACTGCTGAACATAGGCCTCCCCCATTGATTTCCACTTCGACCGGTTCTGGGCCGCTTGCATCCAGCGGCGCCCAGCGACTCTCACCAGGTCGTCGCTCCACCTGGTGGGAGGTCGTCCCGCTCGGCGCTTTCCAATACGTGGTCGCCACTCGAGAACCTTTCTTCCCCATCGGTTATCGGCTCTTCGAGCGATGTGGCCTGCCCATTGCCACTTCAGCTTACTAACTCTACGAGCTATGTCCGTCGTTTTCGTTCTCCTACGAATGTCCTCATTACGGACCCTGTCATGTAGAGAAATTCCGAGCAAAGCTCGTTCCATAGCTCGCTGAGTGACTCTTAGCTTATTTATGCGGCCAGCAGTAAAATACCACGTCTCTGTCCCGTATGTCATCACTGGTAACACGCACTGATTGAAGACCTTTGTCTTCAGACTCTGGGGTATTCGGGACGTGAAGATATGCCGTAGCTTCCCGAACGCTGCCCAGCCGAGTTGGATTCTTCGATTGACCTCTTTGTCGAAGTTGGACCTACCTAGTTGGACAATTTGTCCTAGGTAGACATACTCGTCTACAACTTCGAGAACAGTGCTCCCAACAATCACCGGCATTGGCGGAATATGAACATTAGACATAATTTTTGTCTTGTCCATATTCATTTTGAGGCCTACCTGTTGGGAAACTCTGTTGAGGTCATTGAGCATGATGTTCAAAGCTTCCAGCGATTCCGCCATTATGACTATATCGTCGGCAAATCGAAGGTGAGTGATGTGTTCGCCATTGATGTTAATGCCATATCCTTTCCAGTCCAAGAGCTTGAATACATCCTCCATTACAGTGGTGAAGAGTTTCGGGGAGATTACGTCACCCTGTCTTACACCCTTCTGCAACTGGATTGGTACCGTACTCTCGTCCTGGACTCGGATTGACATGGTGGCTTTACTGTACAAACATTTCAACACTTCGATATAGCGATAGTCAATTTGGCATCGCTGTAGACTCTGTAACACCGCCCATGTTTCGACTGAATCGAAGGCTTTCTCATAGTCCACATACGCCAGGCATAATGGCCGATTATACTCCTCAGTCTTCTGTATAATCTGGCGGAGTGTATGTATGTGGTCTATGGTACTAAAGCCTTTACGGAAACCGGCTTGTTCGGGAGGCTGGAAGTCGTCAAACCTACGTGCGAGACGATTCGTAATGACCCTCGAAAACAGCTTATAAACGTGGCTTAGGAGGAAGATCGGGCGGTAATTCTTCAATAGGGCCTTATCGCCTTTCTTGAAGAAGAGCACCACCACGCTTCCACTCCACACTTCTGGCGTTGTACCTTCGTGTATGACGGAATTAAATAGTTTCTGAAGGACTACAAGTACCGGTTTACCACCCGCTTTCAGAAGCTCTGTTGTAATTCCATCTTCACCCGCCGCCTTGTTGTGTTTAAGCTGTTTCAGAGCCATTCTAATCTCGTACAGGCTGACATCCGGGATATCTTCGGTGTAATGTCGGGTCAACTTTGCTCTTGCGTCACTGACCGGTAATGTATCTGGTTTCCGTGACGAGGTGTACAGCTGTCCATAGAACTTCTCGATCTCTCTCAAGATCTCTGGCTTTGACGTAATGATGTTGCCCGTGTCGGTCTTCAGCTTGGTCAGTTGGCTTTGACCAATAGACAAATCTCTTGCGAACACTTTAGAACCTTTGTTCTGTTTTATTGCCTCTTCAATACATGACTTGTTAAAGAGTCGTATATCGTGTCGCATTGCGTTTGAGATCTGCCTATTTAGCTGCCGATATTCGGCAGTATCAGCTGAAGACTGCAACTTCATTTCACGTCGTCGCTGCATGAGTTTGAGAGTCTCATCCGAGAGTTTTTGGGTTCTATTCGTGCGGTGGGTCTTAAAGAACTTCGATCCTACCGCATGGACAATTTTCACGAGCCTGTTGTTTGTATTGTCCACGGTCGCGCAATCATCCAGGCATTGGAAGCGATTGTGAAGTTCGAGCTGAAAGCTTTCAGGGTCTTGGATATATGCAGATTGGGGACGGAGCGTAGACTTTACCAGACGACATCTCTCCACCTGGATGTTCAGGTTCAGTGTGCCTCTTACTAACCGGTGATCGCTGCCGGTCTTAACCCTGTTGATCACAGAAACATCACTGAAGATTTGCCGCTTTGTCGTCAAGATAAAGTCTATCTCGTTTTTGGTGGATCCATCGGGGCTAGTCCAGGTCCATTTCCTGTGCGGCCGCTTTTTGAAGAAGGAGTTCATCATAAAGAGTCCCTCCAACTCCATGAAGTCGGCCAACCGTTGCCCCCTAGGGTTCCTCTGCCCAATTCCAAACTGCCCCACTCTGAGCTCCTCGTCATTCCTAATGCCTAGCTTCGCGTTAAAGTCCCCCATCAATACCATATAGTGAGTTTTAGAGGCATGTATGGCTCGTGAGATATCTTCATACAATGTCTCTATCTCGTCATCTGGGTGTGATGAGGTCGGAGCGTATACCTGAATGACCTTCAGCGAATACCGTTTGGTAATTCTGAGTATCAGGTATGCGACTCTCGGTGAGACACTCTCTATCCTCACTATATTCTTGATGAGGGGCCTGCGGACAATAAACCCGACACTACCCTGTGACAGGTGATCACCCTCCCGGTAGTAGAACAGGTTACCGGATTTAAGGATTATCGTGTCCTCCCTCTCTCTTCGGACTTCTGATAATCCCATAATATCCCAGCGCAACCTGTCCACTTCTTCCTCCAGCTCAATGAGCTTCTCGTCGGTCCTCAGAGTCCGTGCATTATATGTTACCAGGTCCAGTCGTCGGTGTTGGTAGCCGGATCTCTGCCGGAGACTCTTAGCACCCCCTGCCCCGCCGTTACCGTGACCGCTACCGTAGCCCGGGATAGCGGGGCCGCCGGGGACTGGGGGCCGTTGCTGTGTTTGTGTAATTTTCATTTGGGGGGTATTGCCGTAATCACCACGCTTGGCAGGCGGGTTGGTGATCGCAGTAATGATACGTATCACAGATGGACGCTGCTGCCCGTCCACTGGTGTATTCCATTAGTCGCCTTTTACGACACCCTCAGGATTGGAAGGGTTGGCCCTATTCTATGCCGGGAGCTACACGTCGTATATTATAAGGATGGAAATTTTAGACGGGTCAGTGAGGGCAGCTACTTTAAGGGTTGAAGCCACGCGAATATGGTCTTAGGGTGAAATTTTCTATCCTCCTACTATTCTATTATATCCATATTAATAATATAAATCGAAAGCAACTGTTTGTCTATCTGTTACCTCGCCTCTGAACCGATTGACTGGATCCGATCGAGGACCGGGCGCGGTCAAGTTAATTCAAATGTTAAAAAATTTACGGGTGCGGTCAGCAGAAAAAAAATATTTTGCAACAAAGTCACCGAAAAATTAATTTACACGTCTTTAATCTAGATATTTTTTTCTCTTTACAGCAAATAATTATCATTAATACTTTAAAAGAAATCGCAGATTTAAAATTAGTTATAAACATTCGCGATAATCGTATCGCAACATACAGCTAACATTCTCTTCATGTATATTTCTATTGCCGCTATTATAACAAATAATCATGAAATAATACAATTTATTTGACGCATTCTGTGTGTGAACCCAGGATATTTATTATTCTAAATTTATGTCAAATTTTAAATAAGCTTCATAAAGAACTCAAATAATAATTTCCCAAAAGCCGGTTAAAAATAATTATATGGTAACACCAGTTCTATACCTGTATAAAAATCGTATAACAACATATAGCTCATTCTCTATCTCAAACTGACCACGACAAAACGGACTCTTGGGATCTTCACTCTACGCCTATGAGTTGTTTTTGTTTTGGTATTGCCAACTGTTTTTTTTTTTTTGTTAATTTTTTCTTGACCATGGATACTAGTCCTTCAGTCGCATACATTTTATTAATTATATCACTTTAAATTAGTCCACACATTCACTTTCACATAGTCCACATGATCAGTCACCGTCAAGTCATGTTTTAGTAAAATGGTAGTCATTGTACTAAAACTTGTCACGGACTTTTTGAGACAACTTGTAAAGTCACGATACACATATTCATTTCATTTCACTTCATTGGTGCACATAGATTGATCTTTATTGGATAAAATACCACCGATAATATGCAATAAAACTCAAATACACGAATTTATGAAAATAAAAATGAAACTGCTACGTCACTCTGCAAGTTCCCGCCAAAAAGTCCCATTGCCAACTGTTCTCAAATCTGTGCTGCCAACATAAAATGTCAGTCTCCCACTCCTGTGAACTTAACAATTAAAATAAATTGAATAGTAATATTTTCTTGAAGGTATTATAATCCGCACCTGAGGCTACTGTATGACTAAAATCTAGATTAAAAGTTCTCCGAAAAGTGTGTGTTTTAAATTAACAGTCTTATTATTTTTACTGGAGTGATTATATTTGAGAGCCACAGACTACGGAGGACGTATTCTCGCTAACAAAAAACTGTGTCTATGGAGTCGGCCACCTCTCACGCACACCTTAGTTGGCTATTCCGCGGAAAATTAGACTGTCGCCGTTTACACAGAGTCGATTACTCGCGCTCAACTAATGTGTGAATGTGTGCGTGCCGGCTTGTACGTACAGCGTGGTGGCCGACTCGAGCGACACAGTTTTTTGTTAGCGAGAATATATCCGACTTTTTTTTAATATCTGTGTTGAGAGCACGTTTATTTTATTACAGTTTCCCAGAAGAGATAATAACCCGTTACCAGTGGATTAAGGCCAAGGGAAGAGAGAATTGGACTCCAAAAAAATACTCTAGATTATGTGGTCGAAATTTTTTAAAAGAATTCACGATAAAGAAGAAAAAAAATACTTTATTGTTTCCTGGTGCTGTACCAACATTGGTTAATATTTATTTATCTAAATTTATATCGCAAATTTCTAATTCTGAATTTAATAATTAACTTTTTAACAAAAAATATAAACCGCCTTCAAAGTACACTAAAAAGTATAAAATAACTCTTATCAGTAGGGCGATTACCTAACTTAATTTCAATGAAATTCAGATTGAAATAACCTCTGAATCGGTAGAAATATTACAAAATCGGAAAAGGTTCCATTTCTAATGAACCACTGTTTGTATTTGCAGTTATCAGAACGTAAAAAAGTTATCAGAAAACCGCTATATTGAACCGATTTCAATTCGAAAATGATTGAAATTTAATTACGTAATCGCCCCACTGACACTGTTTTGAAGTGAGCGAAATCGCATGACGTGTTCTATAGACAATATTTCGCTGACTTCAAAACAGTGTCAGATAAGAGTTATTTTATACTTTTTAGTGTACTTTGAAGGCGGTTTTTTTTTTTGTTAAATAGTTAATTATTTTTGAATTTTTAGTTTCATTATATACTGAATACATCTGCGTAACCCTTTCGAGTTTACAGGCCTGATGTTTTGTTGTGTGACTGCGTAAACAATGCATATTTATGCGATAGCAGCAATCGCGGCTGATTTACTGTAATTTTTTTAAGTGTTCCGTTGTCTATCTCCGAAACTCATCATCAGATCTATATGAAATTTATATGGGACCATTTCGAAATATACCCCTTTCGAACAAAAAAAGAATTTTGCAAATCCGTCTATATATGACGGAGTTATGCCCGAACATACATAAAAAAAAAAAAAAAATATAAACATCGGAATTGAGAACCTCCTCCTTTTCTTGAAGTCGGTTAAAAATAGAATTTTAGTCACTTGCCTCTTAAAAAAAATGTTTGGTAGTCATAGTATTCTTATCCATACTAATACACTATTATAAAAAAAATATACTACTATTTATTTATTTATTTATTTATTTATATATTTATATTAAGGAAAAATAACAGAAATAGATTACAAATAGAAGTTAGAAGAAAAAGACAATTACAAATATTTAAATCTACTCCCTTAAACATTTTTCACGGGGAACTAAATATGTAGTAAAAAACAATGGTGACATAAAATAGCATTTTATAAGCTCACATTTATAATTTAACACATTATACATTAAAAACAGGCAGAGGGGGAACACACATTCAGATAAGTAATATACATACATACCATACCATATTATACATACAATATAATGCATAAATACATATACACATAAACACACATACATATATATCTTGTATACATACACATACACATACATATACATACATATTCTTTACTATACTTAAGCACTATTATCATTTATATTATTTTTAAAAATATATTACTATGTAGGTATACGTTAGAGCATTTACATGATAAAGCCTTGGAATCTATTTATTTTCATATTCATCCAGTATCTGTCTTACTTGTTTTTTAAATACAAACTTACTTGAATTAAATAAGTCTGCCGATAGGAGGATTTCGTTATACGATTCACAAATTCGTCTAAGGGGGGCTCGGCGGCCAGAGTTTTTTCTAGTTGCAGACACCGAGAATAAAGCCTGAGATCGTGACGAGCGCGAAGATGCTTTAATATTGATTTGTTCCAATATAGTAGGGCAGTCGTATTGGTTGTTAAAGATGTTGTGGAGAATCGTAGCATCGAGTAGGGTTCGTCTGTCTCTGAGGCGTTGTAGGTTGTACAGTTGAAGTAGATCGGAATAATGCCCTCTGGATCGTGTTAGTCTAAAGTGTAATGCTTTTAGAAAGCTTTTCTGAATCATCTCTATTTTGTTTGAATACACCGCATAATATGGATTCCATATGACAGAGGCAAAATCTAGCTGTGAACGTATAAGTGACTGATACAAAGTTATGTAAGTTGATGCACGTTTGAAGTGTTTGGTAATTCGTAGAACAAAACCAAGTAGTTGATAAGCCTTCGTACAGATTTGTTCGACGTGTTGATCAAAGATGAGTTTTTCGTCAAAGATCACTCCAAGATCACGGACGCTAGCTACTTTGGCAACAATTTCACCCCCTATGTTATATACATGGTTGATTTTGTTACGATTTTTCGTAAATGAGATTTGTTGGCATTTATCGTACGCTAATTGTAGTTTATATTGTTTACAGTAGTCGTTGAATCTATCGAAGTCCTCCTGTATGAGAGCGCAGTCCTTTATGTTTTTGACAGTCTTGTAAATCTTTAAATCGTCAGCAAACATGAGGATGTGACAATTATGAAAACACTTTTCGATTTCATTGACAAATAGCAGATACTGCAAAGGTCCTAAGATAGAACCTTGGATTACGCCCGAAGAAACAAGGTATTAGTATACTAATATTATAATTTATATAATATACTATTATATAATTTATAATAGTAGTATAATATACTTATACTAATATTATAAATGTGTATGTGAGGTTGTTTGATTGTTACGCTTTCACGCCCCCTTCGCGCGCCTTATACAGACCGTTTGTGTTTAAGGGGAACCGCAGCCATTGTGCGCGAAATGCCGCTGTGACGTATAAGACACAAGGTTTAATATTAACTGTCATTTAGTTACTGTTCCATATAAATTTTAACTCTAGCAGGTCTTTCTTGTCTGGTCGTGCGCGCGACCAGTTAAATAATCAATAGATCACGGTGAAATTTGGCACGCAGATAGCCTATGGTATAGAGAAGGACATAAGTTAGTAGGGACAGCTAGTAATGCTTTAAAATAACTTAAGTTTCTATTACAGTGAACTATAGACTTACCTTTAAGATTGTGTATATAGTACCATTAACTTATCTGGGCCAGTAGACAAGATGGTTATTGACAATCGTCATAGTTAGTGAACGATTAACTTTTGTATGTGATTGACATTTCAAATCGAAATATTACGTGATTTTTAACAATCTATTATGTCAATCCCATACAAAGGTTTAACTTTACTAACGATGACGATTGTCGACAACCATCTTGTCTAGGGGGCACTGTTATCGCATTTGGTGGAGCGTACAACCAATGGTGAATAGCCATGGACGTAATATACAAACAGGATTGAACTCTCCAAAAATTGTATCATACAAAAATAAACCTCTAAATATCTTAGCCGAGGCAAAACGAGCCGAGAGAGATAGCCCGAACCGAGGCTGTTTGTCCCTTTTCCTCAATTGCCAAAAGATAAAAATGTTAAAGATGGTAGAAAATATTTCACCACAACAAGAAAAAATATTTCGTATAAATATTTTTATTGCTATTAAACTAGTTTTAAATCATTTTATTTTGTAGGTTTACATCTGTACATAATAAGTAATTATTGTATTTAAGTAAAATAATCGAAATAATATGACTGTTTGGTAGCTATCATAAAATTATTCTGGTAGCACTGAAATCTGACATCAATGGTGTCATGGCGACATGGCGACTTTTTCTGTTGTTTTGTGGAAACGCATAACGCATTTTAAGTTTTAGCTACGGTTTTTTATACTGTTTATCGTGAAAATGGTGAAATTTTTTTTTATCAAGACATGTAAAAGTGAATCATATGCTGGTTGTGGGATTTCATTTCACAAGTAAGGAATAACGATGATTTTATTTACTAACAATGGTGAGTCATAAGTAGGTTGACCATGGTTTATTAAATAAAATTGTAGACGGAAGACACTAAAGTTAGTGTAATTCTGTTTAAAACTAAATATAATTCGTATAATGTTTATTGTGTGTTGTAATGTGTACCTATTGTACAAATTATTTGTACCTATGTATCGCATAATTGAAATAGCATTATTGGTGGGTTTTTGCGTTAAAATATCAATATGGAAAACGAGGAGCCTCCCAGGATAAAGGTAAGGACTTACCAGGAACTCCTATGGCAATCCAATGATTATGCGCACTATCACAAATCACAAATTTCACATGCGTTTCTATCTGTAGTGTATTTCGTACTGAATGTTGCGAGGCGCGCGTCTCGTTTTACTCGCACACACGCGTTTGGCGATGCGTCGCCGAAGTATGTAGAAGATTCCCGAAGCTCTTTTCTCGCTTTCACATATGATGTGGGAAAAGGAGAGGAATCGGGAAGCAGAGGCTCGTCATTGATACTCAATATGAGTAAATATTATTATAGGTATTTTGGCCTAAACATCCTCCGCCGCCTTGAGAATACGTAGTGTTCTCAAAAGAAAGAAAAAATAATTAATTATAAGAACTAATTACAGATTATAATAATTACTAAAGTACTGAATATAAGATGCGGTATGATTAATTTTTATTGTGAGGGTAATGGACATAACTTGACAATGGGTCTTTTGAATGATCCATTTGAAGTTTTTACTAAAGCGACGCGGATATTTCCATCCTTGCCAGGATATACTTGTGATATTATGCCCAACGGCCAACGTAAAGGGGGAATATCATCTTGATGTATAAGAACCACAGTACCAATCTTAATGTTATTTTTATCAATGAGCCATTTCTGTCTAACTTGAAGATTATGTAAATATTCTATACGCCATCTTTTCCAATAGCTACACACCATCTGATCTAATAATTGTTTCCGACAACGTAAAGATATGGTTTCCTCGGACACATTCTGAAGCGGCAATGAAGTCAATGGTGAAGCCATTATAAAGTGAGCGGGAGTAAGAGGCTCCGGGTAGGGATCCTCAGATAAAATGCAAAGCGGTCTAGAATTTAAGACTGTTTCAATTTGGGTAAGAACAGTGAGGAGCTCTTCATATGTGAGGAGCTGCGAACCGATAACACGGTATAAATGAGTTTTAATCGATTTTATATTAGATTCCCACAATCCTCCGAAATGTGGGGCGCGGGGTGGAATCATTTTCCATTCAATGCGGTACTGATCGGTAAGTAGTTCTTGTAATTGAGCTTTAGCTCCGACAAAGTTAGTTCCGTTATCGGAGTAAAGAAAAGAAACAGGTCCTCGACGGGAAATGAATCGCTTAAAAGCGGAAATAAAAGTATCTGATGACACATCAGTTACCAATTCGATGTGTACAGCTTTGGTTACTAAGCATATAAACAAACAAATATATGCCTTTTGGCTCTTTTGACCTCTGCGTCTACATAATGTTACTTTAATGGGTCCAGCATAGTCAACGCCCGTATGCACAAACGCTTTGGTCTCCTGAACGCGGCAAGAGGGTAAATCAGCCATTTTTGGGCTGAGAAATGAAGGGGAATTTTTAAAACAAAAGTTACATGAATGTACTCTGTGTCTAATGACACTTCTAGCGGACAGTATCCAATATTTCTGGCGCAACAGTGAGCTCAGAAGATTGGCACCAGTATGGCAATGAGCACGGTGAAAATAGTCTATAATAAGATGAGTAACGTGGTCATGTTTAGGTAAAAGAGCGGGATGCTGAGCTTCATACGGAAGATTTGCATTTGAAAGTCTACCTCCAATTCTAATAATTTTATCTTGATCTATAAAGAGGTCAAGTTTTTTAAGAGGGGAAGATAATTTAACTTTTTGAATATTATTAAATAAATTTTGAAAATGAACTTGTTGTACAGAGCGTATTAAATATACTTCAGCTTTATTTAGCTCAGAAGCTGTGATGCGGCTGTGACCTTGATCACGAGAAATTATGCGAGAAAATCTAAGTATGTATACTATTATACGTAATATTTTATTCCATGATGAGTATTTCAGAGCAAGCTCGTAAATTAAATTAGGCTCAACAGAAGCGGACGCGGTACAAGTAACAAGCGTTTTACTATTAAATTCAGGTAGCAGGTAGGCAGGTCACAGCATTCGGGACTAAATGGAGTGATAGGCCATTCTGAAACTGGATCTTTTAACCATTTCGGGCCGTGCCACCATAAGTGATGTGACACTAGCTGCTCAGGTAAAATACCTCTAGAGAGACAGTCGCTAGGATTTTCTATACCACTAACGTGGTAGAAATGTTTTGGGTCAAGATTTTCTTGACATTTAGCAATGCGGTTACTAACGAAAACATTCCATCTATGTGGAGATGAATGTATCCATGACAGAGTAATTTTAGAATCGGAGAATGCGAATATATTATCAATAGCGGTTCGAGCACTATAAGTCTCATTATAACTAGCGCGTAGCTGTGGATCGCGTAGCTTGGTACGCTCCAAAGCAAGTAAACGGCGGTGAGCAACGGAACGGGAATCACCTAACACGTCAGGATCTTCACGAAAAGGTAACGCGGTGCAATATCTGCCTGCGGAGTCCCGTGAGAAGTTACGAGAGAACAGCTGTTCACACTCCTTTTCGGCCGAGCTCATAAATTTTTGCGCGGGAATTTCTTCGAGCTCCCAAAACTTAAGTAGGGAATCATCTAAAGAAATAGTAAGGTCATTGGGACCAGAAATGAAAAAAGTCGCGGTATTAAAATAAGTGGATGCATTTTTATTAATATTAGAGTTAGCGGGAACGTCACCCATAAGAATATAACCGAACACGGTTTCAAGGGCAGAAGGAGCGGGAGGTGCAATAATTTTTTGACCTAACAATAAAAATGGGAACAATTGTGCCCCGAGAACTACTTCGACCTCTCCGGGAATGTGCCACAGAGGGTCAGCGAGCGGTAAGTTACCTAAATGTTGCACTATAGAAGTCTCAACATTTTCAGTCGGTAACCTGTCAGTAATGCAATCAACGACAAGAGCGGTAATATTATAAAAATATTTTTTATTTTTCGCGGTTATTTTAAGTTGAACGTAGCCGTGAATAGGACGCGAAGTGGATCCTACACCCTTTATAAAAGAATTGCTAAGCGGTATTATATTTAAATTTAGTTGTTTACAACAGGCAGTTGTAATTATGTTGTTTTGAGACGCGTTATCTATTAAACATCTAACTGAAATATATTTATTGTCCTTATTAGACGCATAAACTTGAGCGGTTGATAAAAGTACAGTAGTATGGGAAGGATTTAATTTATTAAAAGAATCGCGTTCGTTATCATTATTCTTATCAACTCGCGCTCGGGTGCATAGCGACACCGGTTGAGGAGCGTCCGTAGCGTTAGAAGGAGACGCGGTCGAATGCGCGGGCGAGGCTGCGCACGGGAGCGGTCGCGGCGCGGCGCTGGCGGCGGCGGACGGCTGCGCGCAAAGCTGCGCGATGCGGTTATCGCTATTATCAAGACGCGCCGAGTGAGAGGGACGCGGAGTCGGAAACTATTTGTTGCGATTGTGAATTACTATCCAAATGCAAAAGAGAATGATGGTGTTTATTACAAGTTTTACAACTATACGACGACTTACACTGAGAAGCAGTATGCGTAAGGCTGAGGCAGTTTACACAGCCTTTTTTAGATTTAACAAAATCTAAACGATCTTTAGTATTAAGTGCTTTAAAAGATGAACAATTAAAAATCTGATAGTGATCAGATTTATTACAAAATAAGCAAGTGCTTTTATTATTATTATCGCGTGCAAGGAAAGCATGGTGGACTGTATGTGAATTACGCGGTTGAGAACGAGAAGCGGGCGGATTATTAAGGTTGCTACCGACTGGGGCGGTTCGCGCGGAGCCAGCAATTGGCGTAGAAGTGCGGTCTAATATTTTTACTTGCGATTTAATAAAATCAACAAAATCCTTATAAGAAGGAATTTCTTTATTCCTCATAAACATTTCAAAGGAAATAGCGGTTGCGGGATCTAACTTCTTTAAAGCTAAAGAAAGTAAGATAAAATCTTTCATATCTTCAATACCTAACTGTTCCAAAGCAGATACAGAAGCGTGGAAAGTTTCAATGAACGTATTTAAAGACGCGGAATTATTTAATGCGGGTTTAATATTGAATAAATTAGACATGTAGTGTGAGCCTAATGCTCTTTTATCTTGATATTTTTGAACTAAGCTGTCCCAAATAGAATTATAATTATCACCGGACGGTATAATACCTGCCGTGATTTTTAAAGCATTTCCTGTTAATTTACCTACAAGATATTGTACTCTTTGAGAATTCGAAAGATCAGGATTTGAATGTATATTAGATTTAAAAGATTCAAAGAAGACGGGCCAATTTTCTATTTTTCCATCAAATGACGGAATTTGAATTGGTGGTAGTTTGATACGACCTTTATATTGGGACGGAATAGTATTCTGCGCGGACACATTCGACGTAATATTTGTCTTACTGACGATAAGAGAACGAACCCTTTCTATTCGGGTGTACACTGTATCAAATGAAATCATTTTTTTATAATCAATCTTATATTCTGGATCAAGTTGCATATTTAACGCGTTAATTGTATCTAAATTGGCACTAAATTCATGACGAATTGTACTAATAATTTCAGTGTCCGCCATGAATGTCTCTGAGGAACGAAGGTCTGCACTCGCGGATGTGGAAACATTCTTAGAAGAATCATATAAGAACGATAATTGTTCAAAAATAGCTTCATTTTTAGCTTCCAATATTTTAATTTTAGTTTCAATAGCTTCCATTGTGAAAGATTGCGTAATAATAAATTGCAAAATTACCTAATTAAAGTAAAATGACGTAGGTAAGTAGGTAGGTATATCCAACAGTTTAGGCACCTACCTATATAGGTATGAAAGTTTATTTCAAGTCGACAGACAAGGCTCATAGAATGCAATTATATGCGTAGTAATAGTACAAATAGTAAGTACGTATTGCGGTTATTAGTACACCATATGATTTCGTATAATAAGATACGAATCGGTACCTATAAAATCTAAGTCCTAAAAATATGGAGGAGCGGCGGCGGTATTGAATACCTAACTACTTTTTATCACGATTGGCGTGGTAAAAATGGCGGGAGTACGAAATATCGTATTTATATAGTCTAAAACCTATTTATGAGGTATAAGACTTGCGTATTATGAGGTATATACCTATTTAGAGGCATAAAACCTATAGAAAGCGGGAAATTATACGTGATTTGATATGAAATTAAATTACTGTAATGGCTGACTCAAAATGAATCCGCTCGAAGGCGTACCAGAAAAAATGGTGGGTTTTTGCGTTAAAATATCAATATGGAAAACGAGGAGCCTCCCAGGATAAAGGTAAGGACTTACCAGGAACTCCTATGGCAATCCAATGATTATGCGCACTATCACAAATCACACATTTCACATGCGTTTCTATCTGTAGTGTATTTCGTACTGAATGTTGCGAGGCGCGCGTCTCGTTTTACTCGCACACACGCGTTTGGCGATGCGTCGCCGAAGTATGTAGAAGATTCCCGAAGCTCTTTTCTCGCTTTCACATATGATGTGGGAAAAGGAGAGGAATCGGGAAGCAGAGGCTCGTCATTGATACTCAATATGAGTAAATATTATTATAGGTATTTTGGCCTAAACAATTATTTTTATGTTTTTTACAGCTTTCCATTGAAAGAAGAAATGAAGCAAAAATGCAATTTTGATGCGATTAAAACGAATGTTTTCCTCAAGATTGAAACATCTTATTAAGGCGGCCCTCTGTGGCCGGCGCAACTTCAACGCGAGCATAGTCTAAAAGCTTGTTGTTTCATCCAACGTAATGTTTGACTGCGAAAAAAGAGAGATAGCATCAGAGCCGTCGGTTATCAGTCGGTAAATTCCGCTGATCACTCGCGGCCGCTTCACTAGGTCGTCATTCATGATTTCGCATTCATAAAACTTGTTCCAGGAGTATACTTCTTGTGAAAAAATCTTACAAGTTTGTGAAAAAAAAGTTAGTTATTTAGAATCTCCAATACATTTGCAAGCCTGGTATCTAAATGTTTTCTTTACTTTTACAATTTATAGGTACATTAGATATGGCCAAAGTTCAGGCAAAAACGGTGATTTTCGGAGGCTTTGACCGAATTTGTTTCACACTTTTTTTTAATTACGCCGAGATACAAGGCTAGATATAGTGCACAAGATTCTAATTTGTTCAAAACATCTAACGAAAAATGTTTAACAACGTCATAATAAGTACAGGGGTTTGGTATGAAAAGTATGACGAATTGAGTCCTCTTAATCCACCGCATCCTTTTCAATGCATACCAGATGAAGAACCGCACGAACTGCAACTAGTAAAAGCATTGGCTAATAATTCGTACCTATTCACCACGCGAAATGTAATGCATTCAGACTAGTAACTTAGGCAGTGAGTTGGCCTAAGGCAGAAACTAAATAAAACGATTTTGTTTAGCCGTGTTTAATTTTAATAAATACCTACTTTGTCAAGCACATTGAGTTTTATTTCCCTTTGCTTTATTTTAATTCCCAAATAACAGCTCTGTAGGGCAAACTGAAAAAAAAGAGCAAGGGGGAAAGCCATGGTCCCGGAACGAAATTCTGCATGCACCCTTGCCTATTCATACGTAATATTTGATGATTTGACACAAAACGTAACTCAAAAATTTATAATAACTTCTTTTCTCAAAAACATAGGTATACACGGCTACACATCAAGCTATACATTTCCAGTATAAACTGATCTCGCATTGTATAGGATTTCCGTACAATGAGAGGTCAGCTAATATTGGAAATTTATATCTTGATTAACCGTGCGTACACGATTCAACACCCACATAGAACATAACAATGTTTAGTTTCAAATAATGGGTTTTCGCTAAACGGTATTTCGATATCTATAGTTTTTCTTTATGGTTTTATCTCTTCTTTTTTCCATAAATTATTATTTCACTATTTTAAGTAACATAATGTTAATATTTTTGTAATACAAACAATCCCACCAAAAACATTTCTATGTAAAATGTTGCCGCCAAGACATCAAAAAGTTATCAGATCTCATGTAGAGCCAAGCTTATAACTCTACATGCACTTACTCTACAAGCCCTAACTTCACAAACTCTACAAAATATGTGGCTTGGCCGTTCCACTACTACAAGAACTATTGAATAACAAAAAAGCTATGAACAGTGAATACATTTTTCACCTTACTCCCATGTGACGGTAGCGAAAAACTTTGCATCCATGGTCATAAACAAATTAACTAGAAAAAAAAAAGTTACAGTCAGACAGACTACGACAAACGACAATTATTGTTAGGTATTTCATGGGTATTTCTAATTTTATACTAGAACCTTTTATTTAATCATATCCTACAATACACTCTTTTAATTTACACGATACAATCGCCGTCGCCTCTGGGTGAATAAATTTGTAATTGTGATGGTGAGGGTAAACTGGTATCCTGAGTGAGCGTCTTTTCGTGCGGTGGAAGCACACTGAGCGTTCGGGCATCGGCAATAAGCACTTAATAAGGCAGTGGGGTCGGACAGCTGCAGCTGGCCATCATGTCCAATGTGGAGAACGTGTGTCCTCAAGTGCTGCGCGGGGTGACGCGCGAACTGCGGCGGTTAGCGGCCAGCCCGCCCGCCGGCGTCAAGTTGGTGCTGCGGGACGACGACCTCACCGACGTGGTCGCTCACATCGACGGGCCCGGTACGTTACACTACCTCACCACCTAAATAACACAGCAGTGCTGCTGATGCTTATCTATCTACAACTAACTTGTTGCCATAGTTTGGATGTACCTTCCCTGTATGCTTTTACATAGCTAACAATAAAGTTTATGTACAAGACCTGGGTACTGTTGGTATTAATTTACTTAACGTCAAGTTGGTACTGGGCAAAAGACTAGATTATACTGGCTCTGGTAAGCAAAAGAAAAATAATTGATGTCTCCTAGTTAAGTGATAAAAGCCATATTTCGATGAAATTGAAAATCAACACCCTAGACCAGTGTTTTTCAATCTTTTTGATTCAAAGCAAGCACTTATTACAGGATAGCCTTTGAAGATAAAGATGTCTGGAATTGGCTGCACAAGTGCACATTGTATGCAAGCTTATAACTTGTTTTTTTACATTATAATTTTTAAGCTATTGCATAGCTTCTATCGCGGGCCTTGAGCGTGGAGACCGAATCCAGAGTAACGAAAAAACCTAACACCCCCCACTCCGACCGGCACAGCGGTGATACTTTTTAGTTTTGCGATCTATCGATGAATAGCAGAACTTTTAATGACTTTTTGAAATATCACGCTTGTCTCTTTAGTTCAGCAACTCGCCTCTAGGTGGCATTGGTTGTCTATTGCATATATTAACTTCTCATCTAACTAATAATATAAAGAGGAAAGATTTGATTGTTTGTTTGTTTGCATTGAATAGGCTCCGAAGCTACTGAACCGATTTGAAAAATTCTTTCACTGTTGGGAAGCTACACTATCCCCGGGTGACATAGGCTATACCTATTATATTTTCAAAAAAATTTGGGATCCTTACTAAAACTCCAATAATGTAACCCAAGGTGTAAAACAATACTTAAAATATTCTTTACATCGTGTGCGCTGCTAAAACTTTTGATGATAGAATAAAATAATGTACTACGACTTTATAGAACACATCATTATTTACAAAAAGTGTCGCGACAGTATATGTCTATTATAGTTATGCCACAATAAGTGTTCTTTTATTTTAAAAAATTTATTGATATGCCGCCGCTAGAAAAGGCTCTTTATTTGTATCTTGGTATTAATCCTTATCAAAATAAATGACTTCATATTCAAGACTGCTTCAATGCCTTTATATAACATTTTGAATTATTCAATTCGGACATTCCATTCGAAAGATATCACGAGTTTAAAAATGTAAGTATTAGAACACAGTGTTTGTAAAAAAAAACTCCTCTGAAAGGGCTTGACCGATTCTTATAAAATTTTGTGTGTATATTCAGTAGCTCTGAGAATAGGACGTAAACTATTTTTCATACCCGTAGGGTAAGGTAAGGTAGGGTAGGGTAGGGTGAAGGCGGCGGAACGTGACAGGGAGGACACTACCACCCTGGCTATCCGCCGCAGGAGAACCGGGCGTTGAACCGGAACATGGGCACAAGGGTGGCGGACTCAGGGGAGTCTGTCGCCCATCAACATCGGGCCCGAGTAGTGGAGCGTGTGTTCCCGCACGCTACTCAGGAGGAGACGGCGGAGACAAGAGCTCCGGTCTCTACCGTCGACGAAGAGGAGGCCTCCGATCAGGCCGTCGCTGCTGGATACGCGGACGAATGCTTCGGCGCCCCCGTATATCCAGCTGGCAGCGACAGGTAGGAACACCGTGGGGTTTTAGTCAGTAGGAGTCTGACATAACCCGGCCGCTCCTCCCGGAGTGCCCGGGTATCCATGAGGATTTCGTAGGGTAGGGTAGGATAGGGTAGGTTAGGGTAGGATAGGGTAGGTTAGGGTAGGGTAGGGCAGTGTAGGGTAGGGTAGGGTAGCACCACAGGTTAGGGTAGTATATTATAAGTTAGTTACGACGGGCATTTAATGTAGTTTTTTTTTACTGTTATATAGGCCTGTGTCCTAGACCGCAATCTCAGCATGGTAAATGATGATGCGGCCGAAGATGGTAAGCACACAAAGTCTAGAAGGAGCTGGCTCTCAAGTGCAGTGTCGGAACACACCGAAAGATGCTTGGCGACAGATTTTCAACTTGAGAGTGGTGGCCAGCCAGGCGGGCACTACAAAGTACCCTACCACCGTGCTATGTTTTCCTTCACCGAAAGCTCAAGCTCATTGTAGGATTCGAACCCGGGACCTTCGTCTCGGTATCCGAGTCAAAACCACTGAGCTATCATCGCCTTAAAAATAATGATGATAAAGTTTGCTTTTTACAGAAAATCATCATCATTTATATTTTAAAAGATTCGAAATTAGCAAGAAACGGTAGTCGCGATACCGTGACGGGGCGGACTGAGGCGGGCACGGACGCACAAATCTATCGACACCTCATTACGACATTGCACCCGTGCGAAGCCGGGGCGGGTCGCTAGTTTATTTAATAAAAGAAAAAAAAAATGTTTTCTTATCGGTCACCACGCTCAAAAAGTGTAACTTGAATTAATATCAATGAAAAAAAAAACAAAGGAAAAAATACTGCATAAATAAAATCAATAAATAATTATAATTGCACAAGTTGATAAAAACAGCTATGCAATAGCTTTACCGCGGCATTCTCCGAGTGCCACACGTCTTTTTTTATTTAAATTAATTCGATGTATATTTAATTTTGTCAGCACTGGCTTTTTTCAAATACAATCTCCTTTCAATCACGACAGTTATATTTGTAGACCTACAGGTTTCATGCAGTAATATACATTATAAAGTGGTGACGGTGTGATAATGGTCGGTTCGGCAGCGGACACCCCGTACTTCGGCGGCGTGTTCCGCGTGCGGCTGGTGCTGGGGCGCGAGTTCCCTTGCGCGCCGCCGCGCGCCTTCTTCCTGACCAAGCTGTTCCACCCCAACGTGGCGTGGGACACGGGCGAGGTGTGCGTGAACACGCTCAAGCGCGAGTGGCGCGCCGAGCTCGGGCTGGAGCACGCGCTGGTGGCCGTGCGCTGCCTGCTGATCGCGCCCAACGCCGACTCCGCGCTCAACGCCGAGGCCGCCGCGCTGCTGCAGGACAACTACCACGACTACTTCGCGCGCGCCAAGCTGCTCACCGACATACATGCGCGGCAAGCGCCGCCCGCGCCGCCCTCCCCGCCCTCCCCGCCCAACCGCCGCCACCACCAGGTACCTTATCTATCCACTACACCACTGGCTCATTATAAGTTAAGAGGTACTTTCCATGGCAAGGACAAAAAATTCCTTTTTTTTATACTAACTTCCTAATTAGCATATTTATTACATAAAACTAAATGTTTTCTTCATGCTCACTTAAATTTATTACAGACATGTACGTAGTTTAGTCACAATAAGTTCTAATATAAGAAAAAAGTCTCTCCCCTGGTCCGTCCTCAAACCGACTTTATTTGTAAACCAGTTATTATGAATGTATTAAAATTCAATAATTACTTTATCTTCATTAATTTTATACAGAACAATAACTAAGCCACAGTGTCTTATGAGTAAAATTACTTATATTCACATTTTTCATATATAATATCAATGCCGAAATTTGTCCTCCGTGTTTCGTGGCTCGTACCCTGGCTTTTTGTTTTCGTTTAAAAATCAGTTTTGTTTTGCTAGTTTGTGCAAGTTGTGAACTTGATTGCATAGGATATAACGTGAAGCTAGCAGCAAGCGGCGCATAAGCCAACTGCGCAGCCATTTTAACGGCCATTTCAGTCACGCCGCACGCTGGGTGTAGAAGTGTTGAGTGAATGCAGTCTTTCCTCTTAAATTACTTATATAGACTTAAATATTCACTATGAATAGTGCATACATTGTTACGTTTGATTTACACTTTTACGGCTATTTTAGATATCAATCGAAAATGTATCTCCCCTGGCGTATTTCCCCTGGCTCTTTTGATGGCAGAAAAAAGTGTGTTTTTCCAAAAAAAAGTGTTTCTCGTACGCAATTCACAATCAAACGTAAGCGCCTTTGCACATTATCAGACACGACCGTTCGACAAGACAAATTTCTTGTCTGGTTCATCGTACACATTCATGCAAGGCGCCTTATCCGCTGTCTGTAACCATATTTCACGGACGGACAATACACGCGTACCAAATGGACAGACGACAGAGTTTACAGTGATTGACTTGTACCATACACATAGAAAACGGCCTTAGTTGTAGGCATTATTGGAAACATCCATTAAATATGACAAGAATCAATGGGACTATAAAGCTTTAATGTTCAATATATTCATTTCTATTTTACTCATGTAACATTACATGTTTGATAAAAGTTTAACTAACGTAAAAAATAAAAATTACTATTCATTTTATTCAAACAACATTAATCCACTTCTTAACTTTACAAAAATACCATAACTGGGTTATATGAAAAATAAAACAGTAATAAAAATAAAAGTTATTGTATTAAAATTAAAATTGAGCTGATTTAATTGAAATAAATAAATTAACATTCTAAACACGAAATAAAAGCGTGGACACTATAGTTGTTTTGGCTGACGCAGCCACGACGAATGTGCACGCGCGAACTAGTTTCCATATATTAGTAGATGTCGTGTCTAAGCAAGACGTCTTGTGTAGGCGCGACGTCGAATATGCAGCCGACGACGACGCGTGTCTGATCAGACATAAGAAAAAATTTCTTGTAATGTGCACGGTCTCATATAACAACCAGTGCGACTGAATGTCTTATAAGACATGTCTGATCAGACACAAGAAATTTTCTTATAATGTGCAAAGGCGCTAACAATGTATGCACTATTCATAGTGAATATTTAAGTCAAATAATTGCTTAATAAAACTTACCAGATACTTAATGTCCAGGGGAGATACATTTGTATGCGTTTTCATGAATACTTACTTCGTATCTACCCTGGTCACTTATAAAACGAGATAAAACCAACAAGTTGACTGGCCACTTTGAAAACGTTTTCAACTTAAAAGTTTCCATTAAAAAGATGGATTCTAAAGTAAAAATATTAAAAAACATCGCATGACGTGTTCTATAGAAAATATTTCGCTGACTTCAAAACAGTGTCAGATAAGAGTTATTTCATACTTTTTAGTGTACTTTGAAGGCGGTTTATTTTTTTTTTGTTAAAAAGTTCATTTATTTTTGAATTTTTAGTTTCATCTGTATGAAATTTATATGGGACCATTTTGGAATAAACCTCATTCGAACAAAGAAATAATTTTGCAAATCCGTCTAGTTATGCCCGAACATACATAAAAAAAAACAGACATCTGAATTGATAACCTCCTCCCTTTTTGAAGTCGGTTAAAAATGCTATGCCGTCACTTTATACAACATATATTACCTCTTAACCATATAATGACCCTACTACTAGTACTAGTACTAGTACCAGTACCACCACTACACTACCACAAGTGTAGGTGTAGGAGTGATGACGGTTGTATTGTTGCACAGGAGGAGGTGGGCTCGGCGAGTGCAGCGGGTGCGGGTG